>OY987214.1:354918-618409 GCA_963920805.1 Primula vulgaris | reverse complement strand
CTTCAGGCAAACCCGTACATTTAATCTACGGTTTGGACTGAATTGCATTTTTTTCGAAATGCAGGACTGAAATGTAATTTCTGCAAACTTCAGCCCAAACCGTAGATTAAATGTACGGTTTGTGCGTTTTTTCAGAAAAAATGCAATATAAAAATTCAGCCTCTTTTTTTTTTACAAAACCATTCTTAAACGTCTTTTATCTTTTTTTTTTCATGAATGTTAGTTTATGAAAAAGTAAAAGATTATTTATATTTAAATGTTGCTTTTTCTGTTCATATATATTCAAAAATCTTTTACGAAACTAATAGTTATGAATGTTCCTACGAGAATCGAATCTGTACGACGGACGGGGCTAGTTATATTATAAACATACGTTAACACTTTAAGAACCATGAGGACGTTGAATATAATAATACAACTCATGTATTCGAATAAAAAACTCAGTTTAATTTGAATCGTCAACCCAATTATTGCCAAAACCGAGTGTGTGAACCGGAAGCAAATAAATAAGATGGGAAAATAATAATTTAGTATATATTTAGAAACTTATTTACAAAAAAACTCGATTGTTTTGAACTTGACGACTCTTTTGTAAGAGTTTGGGGTCACATTTTGAAGGCTTTGACACTATATATTTTCAATCAAATCAACAGGGACTAAAAAGATGAAAATTTATAAAATACTATCAAACAATTTAGTTTATTTATATCCTAATTGATGTTCAGGCCATTTTGTTACTCATTTCTTTATAAGAGTTTTGGGGGAATAATGTCACATTTGAAGGATTTGGCATCATATTTATTCAATCAAATTTACAGGGGACTAAAAAGACGAAATTATTATATAAAAACTATCAAACCATTTAATTAATTTATTTATAATATTATAGGTATATACTGATTCATGTAAAAATGGCATTGTTTCTTGAAACTTTATCTTTTACATTTAATTTCAAAACCTTGTTATTTTTTATCCAATAATCCAATTAGCAAATCTCATAAACAACTCATAAAACCCTTAAAATCTTACTCTTCAACACCCCCAAGTTTAAATGACCCATGTAATTCGAGCACGTACGGTTCGGTTCTCGACCTTTGCGAGAGCCCGAGCTTAGGAAAACAATTCCATGCATTTACCCTGAAAATGGGTTTTAATGGCCATCTTTTTGTTGAGACCAAGCTGCTTCAAATGTATGTAAAATGCGGGTGTTTCGAGTATGCGGCGCAGCTGTTCGATAAAATGGAAGTCAGAAGCTTGTACTCGTACGTAGCGGCGATAACTTTGTATTTGGGAAATGGGTTTTTTGAGGATGCTTTTGGGTTGTATAAAGATTTGATCTTTGAGGGTGTTGTGTTGGAGTTCTTTTTGTTTCCGGTCGTTTTGAAAATTTGTGTTGGGATCGGTGGGGTGGAATTGGGTAGGCAGTTACATGGGGTAGTGATTAAGAATGGCTTTTTTCCAAATATCTATGTATTTAATGCTTTGATAGATACGTACGGGAAATGTGGAAGCGCTGTAGAAGCGCGCAAGGTTTTTAATGTGATGCCCGGAAAGGATAGAGTTTCATGGAATTCGATGATTACGGGTTATGCGGCGAATGGGATGATTCCTGAGGCTATGGAGATGATGGAGAAAATGAGCGCTGAATTTGTTCCGAATATTGTATCGTGGACTTCTCTTATTGGTGGGCTTTCTCGAAATGGTTATGACTTGGAAGCTATTGAGATGCTTTATCGAATGAAAGCAAGTGGCTTTTTACCGAATGCACAAACATTGGCTAGTGTTCTTCCTTCGTGTGCTAGGTTGGAAATGTTAAATCTGGGCAAAGAAATGCATGGTTATATAACTAGACATGGATATATTTTGAATCCTATCGTCGTTAATGGCTTACTTGATATTTACAGGAAGTGTGGCGATATGGAAAGTGCTCGAAAAGTCTTTGAAAAAAATTCCGTGAAAAATGCGGTCTCTTATAATACGATGATAGTTGGGTATTGTGAGAGCGGCCAGATATCAGAGGCTAACGATTTGTTTGATAGAATGGAGGGGCAGGGAATGAGGAGAGATGTTATTTCGTGGAACTCGTTGATATCTGGGTATGTAGATAACTCGATGTTCAAAGAGGCTCTTAGTCTGTATTTAGATTTACTCACAGAAGAAGAGGTCTGCACCAATTCTTTTACTTTGGGAAGTGTTTTAGCTGCTTGTACTGAGATGGGATCTTCAAGGCTTGGAAAAGAGGTACATTCGCAAGCCATTGTTAGAGGTTTGCATTTGAATTCTTTTGTCGGCAGAGCATTGATAGAGATGTACTGCAAATTTGAAGATATGAAAGCTGCTCAAGTGGCTTTTGA
The DNA here is from genome assembly GCA_963920805.1 of Primula vulgaris. Classification (NCBI taxonomy): domain Eukaryota; kingdom Viridiplantae; phylum Streptophyta; class Magnoliopsida; order Ericales; family Primulaceae; genus Primula; species Primula vulgaris. The sequence goes on along the minus strand of OY987214.1, from coordinate 616,055 downwards.
CGAAGTTATTGATAAAGATCTACCAACATGGAATACTTTGATATCTTGTTATGCACACAGTGATGAAGTTGAGTTTATACCAAATATTCTTCAAAAGATGAAAGAAGATGGATTTGATCCAAGTATATACACATGGAATGGGATCATTGCTGGTCATGTTGAAAATGGTCGTTACGATTTAGGTATGCGATTATTTGCTGAGCTACAATATTCGAACTTCGAAACTGATATATACACAATTGGTATCATATTACAAGCATGCTCGAGGCTAGCAACAGTTGAACGAGGGAAGCAAGTTCATGCACATTTGATCAGGTTTGGGTATGAATGTGATGTTCATATTGGGGCATCTCTAGCAGATATGTATGCAAAATGTGGAAAAATAAACTATGCAAAAAGGGGGTTTTACAGGATCAGAGGTCCTCGTAATTTGGTTAGCTATAATGCTTTGCTCACTGCATATGCTATGTATGGGATCGGGGAAGAGGGTCTCGATCTTTTCCATATTTTGCTTGCCAATGGTCTTAATCCTGACAGTGTCACGTTTTTATCGGCTCTTTCTTCCTGTGTTCATGTAGGAGCAGTTCAAACAGGAAGAGAAATTTTCGGTTTGATGAGTGATTATAGCGTAAACCCCACATTGAAGCACTATACTTGTATAGTTGATCTACTTAGTCGAGCAGGGCATATCGAGGAAGCTTACGAGGTGTTTAAAAATATGTCTTTTGAACCTGATTCGGTGATTTGTGGAGCGTTATTAGGAGGGTGTGTGAGCCATTGTTGTGTCGATGTAGGAGAGGAAGTGGCTAATAGACTTATAAAGATGGAACCTGAAAATACAGGGAATTATGTGATGTTGGTAAATTTGTATGCGTTGGCGGGGAGATGGGATGATGTGGCGAGAACAAGAAAGTTTATGAGAGAGAAGCAAATGCAGAAGGATCCAGGGTGCAGTTGGATTGAGATCAGATATGAAACTAATGTATTTATTGCCTCGGATACATCTCATGTAAGATCAGATGAGATATATGCAGCTTTAAATCATCTAACAGGTCATATGAGATCATAAGTTCAAGTATGCGTATACATGCTTTGTAGTTTAAACTAGAATACATTGTATTGTAACCTTTGTAGAATTGCCATAATACTACAATTTTTAAATTTTCATTTCTCAACCTGTAATATATAGATACAAAATTTGCAGAAATTTGAGGTACAAATTCTCGTGACAACAGATACTTGCATTGTTTTGTAGAAAGTTGGAGATGGAATTTTTTGCATCAATAGAATTCTTTAAAAAATATACATACACACCAAATAAAAAACAAATAACTTAATCTGGTTTAGTAAAGATCGATCGACTCCAGAACTCTTCGAGCTTGAATGTGTAGAGCCATTAGTCTCTGTTCTGGATCGAGGGTTGATCCAAATTGGCTGGCGGCCCAAATTAGTGACGCGGATTTTTCACCCAAAAGGCGCCGTATATCTTCGTGAATAGCTGCCATTGGAGTTCTTTCCCTTCCGTTTACATGCCCAATGAGTAGCAACAAAAACTCTCCACATTTTAGCCTGGTCAGAATCGAAGTCGGTGCTTCTGGTCAGTATCGAGATAGCTCATTTCACAGAGAGAAAATGAGAGAGAGAGAGGGGTGATTACCTCAAATTTTCGTCAATTTGTTTGTCTCTTATTAGCACCGCAACTTCCTCCACGCCGTTCGATGCCTCAAAATCCTATATCACAAAGTGAATTTTGTATGTTCGTTAAGGAAGAGGAAAATAGAGCAACACTTGTCGTATTTTAGTTACTATTAGATGATAAGAAAGGTAAACAAAGGTGCAACATGATTGGATGAAGTTCAGATAAAATATTTAACTACAAAGCATAAATTTATTAATAAGTAAATTTCGTACCATTTGGTTTTCTGATGAATCCAACATTAGTGAAATCAAAGCATCCAAACAGGCGCCTTGCTCCAAAACTCCCCGAGTCGACAAAATATTCATCAAAACCTGGAAAGCATCCGAGTTATACTTATACAGTAAAACAAGATCAAAAGAACGGCCTTTGTTAAAGAAAGCTTCAAATAGATAAACAAAAGAGCCTTAAACTTAAATGTTAGAACTTAGAACTACCAAAACTACCAGTTGCTTTCCAGTTATATTTGATGTAAAAGTTATCTCCTAGGCGATGATTAGGAGCTTAGTATTACCGCGTCTAAAACTAAAACGAACAAGAAAAAGCCAAGATAGACAATTGCTTTATAAGATAAATTTGGGGCAGCCTTTTTTTTTGCAGCTTTTTCAGCTGAATCTTTTAAACTTAACGGAGTAGTTAACATGTATGCTTGAACAGCTACTTTTCTAGTTTTTTTGGGCTTGAAAAGGCTTGAAGTTCAAGGTGGATGAATCCTGCCTTTATTTTATCTCAAGAAAAAGAGCTAATCTGCTTAACATCTGCAGCCAAACAAGCCTTAAGCTAATGCTCATATTTTACGCCAAACAGCAGGTAACATGAGTCATTTAATTACATGGATAGCCTTGTGTCTATGAGCCAGCACTGTGCTCTCTTTGTGGATCAAACAACATCCTTCTAAAACTCGAAGCGCGAGAGCCACTTCAGAATCGGTTGAAGGTGTTATTATCTTCATTGGTTTGGTGCCGAATATATGATCCAAATCGTCCACACTTTGCTCCTCTAGCTCCTTTAGAGAATGTTGAAACAGAACCGGAATAACTGCGCATGTCAGATACTATATATCATAAGCCTCATTTAACTTTCAAATCACATATCTAGGCCTAATACCACCAACTTTTCTCAAGATACAATTTCATAAATATCAAACTTGAAATTAGATAGTTTTGATTGCTTAGAGAATTAAACAATCAAATAAACATTCCACATCCACTAAGAAGATACTCGTAAACTAGCATACAGAAGTTTAGAGATTGCTAATTATTCAACTCTCATAGGATTAAAATTCAGATAATCTGTTGGTCGGAGTTCCTTGCTTTCATGAACTAACAATAGCAAGAAGCAGCACATGACTATATAGCAACTGGAACTGAAAACAAACGCAAAAGGCCCGAATATAGAGTATGTGGTAGTTAAAGTTCCTTACTTTCACCGTCCATATTATGACAAAAAAGAGATCATATAGGATGAAAACAGTTCAGATAAAGTCCGAACAAACTCCAAGCAATTTCATCTTAAGAAATTAGGTTTCAGTTTTACTGCGAAAACCGTTGCTAAAAGTTAATCGTTAAAACGAATTCCATACACAAAAGTTATTGAAGCCCCGTCTAACATTCCTTCGCTGCAGAACTGGAATTGGAAATTAAATTTCCATTTTCAAGACAAAAATTCCAAAACTAATAGTGTATCGGAACTCTAATCTTCCTACATAAATATTTCAATTGATTTCAAGCCCAGATATTAAACGATAGAGTAATATTCCTACATTGAATTTTAATTGATTCCAAGCCCAGATGTTAAAATCCAACTTATTAGTGACTAACTATAGTAAACATTTTAAAACACAAACCAAACATCCTGCCTAGAGAGCAAAAGTACACATAATTCATTGAAATCTACACAAAACTCGCTTCCCAAAAACCAATATTGGGACGAAAAATATATAATTCAATTAAATTCAACAAAAAGAGAGAATATACAAAAATAATATCCCTGCACTAAAATTCCAATGATTCCACACCCAGATGCTAAAATCCAAATTTCTCCAAAATCCAATTCTCAAAAATCAATCTTTAGACCAAAATTATATAATTCAATTATAAAAAAAAAAGGAAAAAAAGGGTGACATTGATTCCAAACCTAGATATTAAAATTCATCTTGCTACAAAATCCAATTCCCAAAAACTAATCTTTGGACCAAAATGCCAAACAAGTATGCATAATTATTTCCAGACCCAGATGTTAAAATCCATCTTAATTCAAAACCCAATTCTCAAAAACCAATCTTTGGACAAACATTGTACTGTAATTCAATTTTAACAAAAAACAAGAAAAAAAACAGAATGTTAAAATTTAGAAAACTGAAAAAGCTAATATAATCATATTAAAATTCCAATTTGTTCCAGACCCAGATGTTAAAATCCAATTTTCTTCAATACCCAATTCTCATAAATCAATCTTTAGACCAAAATCATATAATTGTATACTAAATTAATTAATTTTTTTAAAAAAAAAATAAAAGAAGAAAAAAGGGAAAAATGACCTTGTAAGTGAGGCAATGACTGGGTGTGAGAGAAGAGAGAGATAGTAGAATGAGAATCATGAGCAACAGATGTAAGAAACTTGATGATGTTCCTAAGACCTCGTATCCTTAAAAACGAAAACTCCGCACGTGCGTCTCTGAGACCCGTACGTAGAGCGAGCGTAACCTCTCTGTATAACCTTTGTTCCTCTAGCGAGTTAATAAGATTGTGTACCGGTGACGACTCCGATGATGGATCGGAGTTGCTCCAAAACGCCTTCTTCAGGTACATCTCTCTTGATAAGTTATATGTTGATTATTGAGAATAAAGTAATATTCTTTCACTAAAATTCTAACTAATTCTCAAAACCCAGATGTTCAAATCTATCTTTCTTCAAAACCCAATTCCCAAAAACCAATCTTTACACCAAAATTCCTTCTTCAGGTACACTCACTCACTCTCTCTCTCTCTCCCTCTCTCTCTCTCTCTCGAGTATGTTGGAGGCTGTATTTTTAGACTGCAAAATGTTTTTTAAATTGGATTTACGGTTTAACTTTTTATTTTTATAATAAAAAAAAAACGAGGTAAACAGTAAATCGGATTTACGGTTTTATCGTGAAAATAGACATTTTACGGTCCAGTCTCGTGTTCATTACAGAGTGTGACAAATTTTGACAGGGAAATAAGATTTTTAAGGTACTATATACTAGATAGCTTTTTAGTATTTTAGTTACCAATCTTTCATTTTTATCGATTTGGATCCCGATCTAGCATTTTAATTTTATGCAATAGTATTAAACTAGGGTGGTCTCAACTAGTATTTTTTTTTTGGGTTTTATTGTGTTGTAGTCTTGTAGAATTAGTTTTAAATTCTAGATCATAATTTTTGTGTCAGTATAATAAAAACAGCGAAAGCAAATTAGTAATAGAAAATGAACAATCTAACCCTTTATGTAATTACATTTACTTATCTAACAGTTAATGAATTAACGGGACCTAGTCGCGTCTAACAAGTCGACCGGACAAAATAGTCACCCAGTCGTTTGTTATATTTTAATATTTCTTAAATACACTGTTGAGAATAATCTAAATTCACCTAAAATAGTAAGTAGTGGTTAACAAACATATTAAAACGTGTTAATATAAGTAATTTACTCCAAAAACTTTTATTGAAACAGAAAATATGGAGTACGTCTACATTTATTTACTTTCTAGTATCTCTAATTATAACAACATAGATATCATGACCATCATCTTCAAACTATATATTTATTCCAATAAATTGGAGTTGATATATATATGAAACCATATGAGAACTCATTCGTCTTTGCAAGAATGAATTTGCCTTTGTCTCCGTCCGACGTTTTTATCCAATGATATCTGTTCATTGATTTGTCTTATGCTCATGTCATACCGAGATAACAAATAAAATATTTTCTAAGATATAATAACGTACACAAACTTATCGCCTTATAAACCAGTCGTGTGGTTAATTCAAAAAAGTAGATAATTTATGTAGGTTAATTTGCAAGTTTCCATATAGTTTATGAGCCTATTATACAAAACACCCAAAGTTCTTGGGCTCTATTTACAATTTACACACACACACATATATATATATATATACATATATGATACATACAAACATACATATTGTATAGTACTGTACTATATGATACATACAAACATACAAACACGGATGCAACGTACCTGACTATGAGTCAGAGTGACTTAGAGTCCACATCAATTGAATATTGCTACAGTTAAAATATGAAATGTACTGTAGCAATATCCAATGGTTGTGACTCTGAGTCACTCTGACTCTTGAGTCAGGTACGCTGCTTCCATACAAACACCCAAAGTTCTTTAAGGGGTAAAAATATCTGAATATTTAAAAAGAGTCTAAACCACAAATCATGGAGTAGGAATTTCATTCAAGAAAAACATCTCTTTCTTATAAAAAGAAAAAAACTACAAAAAAGCAAACCAACTATATATTGTACAGTTATCTGATTATCTACTATCAGGTGTTAAAGACAGCAATGCTGATCGGATCAGATTTTCTATTCTACCCCTCATCTCCGAATATGTATTTACCAAATACTCATCGAAATTGATGCCTCGAGCAGTATACTCATCGCTTTCTAATAGTCGAAGCTGGGTTTCTAAATACTTTCTCAGAGTAGCCTCTGCTATATTTATCAAACTGAGAGAGGCATTAGTGTGCATAAATTTCGTTACCAAAAATCCAGCTAATAACGGTTGATCTGCCTTCACGAGCTCTGCAACGAAACAGGGAAAAATTACTTTTTCGAACAAAAAGCAGAAATCACCCTCGTTTGTGTTTCTATTTCCGATTGTACCCTTGTCTTTCAAGATTAACAATTGTGCTTCCTGATACCGACGAGAGAGATTCCCAATGATAAACGAAAGGAAAGAGAAAGTGGTATCATACGAGGGGCTTGAGATGATTGATGATATAAGGCCTGACGATAATATAAGAAGCAAAAACACACAGTCTTCACCAATTTTATCTGAAGTAGTACCTTGTTTCAACTTTTCCTCCACTAAACCCAAACACTGTGTATGTATAGCTTCATAAGGAAATAAAAGTGCCACTTTAAGAGCTACAAAACAATCCACTCCTATTAACTTTTGGCTTAAATTACAAACCTCGTCCTCATCGAGTATTACTGCATTTGACTTAGCTAAAGATTGGTTGACCAATTTTGGCAACCGTTCAAACCGTGACAAGGTTACAAGTTTTTTGAAAACTTCAACCCAACAAGCATGTAAAGGATGAACCAAACGAGACTCAGCTTGTTCAGTTTCTTTTTCAACAGTCTCTTCTTGAAAACTTTCCCATCCTCCGTTCCAATCGTCGTCATTTTCCCAGTCATTTTCAGCTTTTTCGGGTTCTGAAAAATCTAAATCCTCCTTTCTGTTCATGTAAAGCCCCTCCCACTCTCCCAAAAGAGCTATCAAAGAGTCGATTTGATGCTCGGAATTAGCTTCTTCAGATAACCTTAAGAAACAACCAACTGCAGAATTTACAGATGATAGATCATCAAGGGTAATTTCGACATTTTGCGAGATAGAGCGGGCGAGCTGTGACGATCTAAGTTGAACCAAATTACTTGTTAACCTTGTAGATGCATTGGTGTAAGCCTCCACACCTTCTTTTGCATTAGTTTCCGAACTTAAAGTTGAATATTTAAAATTATCCCAATTTTCCCAGGGTAAAATATTTGATTCTGTCTCAGCAGAAAATCCCCTTGCTTGTCCATCTGAATTTGCAATAGATCGCATGAGCTCGTAAACATAAACACGAGCATCATCTGGCACCGTTTTATCATCAGAGAATTTCTCCATTTTCTCCCAAACAGCACGTCTGACACTGTTAAAATCCTCCACATCACCTTCTGATTTGCCCAAAGTTGACAACATATTAATCAAATCTTGGTGGTCATTGGATCCCTTGGCTAAATTTTGCAAGCTGCTATCTAATATACATATATACAGATGGGGAAGATCCTGAATATAATCAAAATTCTTTTCACTTTCTTCTAGTTGTGAAAATACTTCATGATATACTTCTGCAATGGCGTGGACTCCACACCCAGAAGAAACCATTTCTCTACAAAAATTATAGATGTCCACAGAAAGTTCTCCTTTGAGAAAATGATTAACAAAACGAATAACAGTGCCCCATCCTTGATTCGAAGAAACAATTCCTTCTATATTAACCTTTGCAAAAACTTTGAGACAACATATTAAGCACTCAAAGTTCCGCTTTTCTTTCGGGTACTCGTGAGGATATAATTCCAAAAGATCCTCAGTCACTCTGATCCAAAACTTCACAAGAACCACCAAAGGGCCGCAACACGTCGAATAGGTCGATATATTGTTGAGAAACTCAGATGAGGATATAATCACAGTGAAAAACCGTTTCACAAGGTCCATAACATCTGGATAAGCAATGAATTTAAGATACCTTTTGGTTACAGAATAGACCTGTTCGAGGTCACTTAATAAACCGTCGAGAGTTTCAATGTTTTCAAAATCAGCCAGTGCAGCGCCTGCCTCGAAAGAATTAAATAAGTTAAATACATGGTGTCTATATACATCCTGAGATGATATGATCGTTTCTGCTATAAGATCTATATAGACGCCTTTAAGGTTCTCAACCATTGTTGCCAGTGCTTCTATGCTATGTTCATCGACATTATTGTAAATCTCATCTTTTAATAACTTGAAGTTCAAACCATCTAATCCCGCGATGTTTTTGAAGTTCAGGCTCTCGATAAAGGAAACCCTATGGCATTCTCTCTCTTTAACCTTGGAAAACTGAGATACACTAATTGTTAAATGGGTTGGTTCCGAGGGAAATTTAGGTATACCTTTTCTGCCCTCCATGTGATTATAGCAGTTAGACAGTATCCCATAAACAAAAGCAAGGCGCAATTTATCATGTCCATCAATTAAAGGGTATACTGAGAGTGAAATAAGTTCAATAATTTCGGCAGAGCAATCGAGTAATTCATCTTTGAATTCAGAAATTTCAGTTGTCATATCATCAACTTCCCAAACTTCAGAAACAAGGACGGACCTTAGGTACTGTACCAGCACCTGTAAATATAAAACATAAAATGGAAATGAATTAACAAGTTGGAATTAACGTTTAGGTTAATTTCATTTTTAGTCTTAATTAGGTTTTTATCGATATACTTTTGCATTATGCAGTTTAGTCCCTGAACTTCGCAAATTGTGCTTGATTCTTCAAAACTTGACTTTCCTGTTAAATAATTGAGCATTACTGTATACTTTTTACTATTAAATCATGTTTTTCCCCCAACTTCATATCTAAATCCCATTCACACCTGGTTAATAGAAAATAAAAAAGTTTAGAAGTATTCAGAACTCTTTAACATTAAACGGAATAACGGTGAAAGGTTTTAGGACAAAAAATGCATGAATCTTAAAGTCCACGGACTCTAACTACTAAGTAAATAAGTATATGGACAAAAACGGCACAGCGACTAATACTTTAGGGACTAAAAACAAAAATGACCCTTAAAATTTCACCAATCAAATATTGGTTTTAACGATTTGAACAAAGACGGGTTCATTTGCAGTTACAAAGATCTAGGATAAATTGAACATACCTTTGTCTTATTCAAGCCATAAGTAGAAACTAACTTTAACACATCTTTCAAAATAAACTTCTTCTCCAACTTGATGGACTCAACATGGGAGAGAAGAACACTCTCTCTGTAGTCACTATCCCCAGATAAAAAGCGTGTAGCCTGTACTCCAGGTATTAGTTGATCCAACATTCTAGACTCATCCGCAAGGTGTTTTTTCTCCTCTAATTTTTGTTTCCATTCCCTCCAAAATGATGATTGTGCTGTGTCGAAATTGTCTAGGTCATCTGCATCCGATTAGTAAGACGTGAGAAACAGAAAATAATGTAAACTAGTGTTAAAGAAAAGAAAATGAAGGAATACTTGACAAGAAACTGAGAATCACAAGCAGAATCTCGTTGGATATATATTCTTTATATTTTCCTCAATCCATTTTAAACAATCATCGCATTTAAGTCTTTGACACTCTTATGACTATTTGACACTCTTATGATTAATTACAATTGCATACTGTAACACATCCTTATATCTCTACTTCGTATGCAACCTATTCTCTCACCTAACGCCTTTTTCTATTCCGTAGTACATAGTAAAAAAGAAAAACATAGTTTGAGGACAAAATTGAAAAAAAAAATATGGGAGCTGGATTATTGGTTTCTCAAATTAATTAGTGCTTCAACCTAAGTGTTGCTTTCTATCTGGTAAACCGAATGTACTAAATGGCCAAGAACTGTAACGTTAGCGAACTAATTGCTAAACTCCGCAGGTTTGGTGTATGTAAAGGAAATCAGCTAATACATCACTGTAAAAAACTTTGGTCATTCTTGTTTTCTCTAGCGAAGTATTAGCACAAAAAAAACAAGTCTTAGTAGAAAAGAAACTATTTCCGTAAGTTTGGTATATGTAAAGGAAAAGAAACAGCACTTTAAGTATGAAACTATTTCTTTAATCCACCGGGAGAAAAACTAAAAGGAAAATAACCTGAATCAAATGATGAATGCTTCTCCCTAAATTTCCTCAGAAGGAGTTCCCTCCTCTGAAAAGGACCCTCACAATCCTCAATTGAGTTGTGCAATAAACTATACAACATACCGACACTCATAATACTACATGTTTCACTATACGTTTCTCTCTTTCTCACTTGTTCTTCTATTATCTCAACCCCATGAAATGCATCTACAAGGTTCAACAAGAAAGAGGTCCCAATAATATCTTCCTCTTCAGTTACAGGTGGTTCCATTATCGACTTCGCTAGAGAAGAAATTAAATCGTCTCTCGGGGCAAAACCATTCCGTGCCAACCAAGAAAGGATAGTAACAACGGTTTGGGTCCTAACGCTTATATGTTCATTATCGGAAAGATATAATTTCTTATTATTTTCTCCATTTCGACTCAATTCGAGTAACCATGGAAGCTGTGAAGCTCCGAAAGAGTATGTTTTGCCGTTTTCTTGTAGAAGAGTTTCCAAATCAGAACTGTTATTCTCTTTTGATAAGTTTTTAGCAACAAGAGAAAGCAATTTTGTAATTTCTTTTACATTTTCTTCTTGATTATCAAAATTTAGTCCCGAGTCTTCAAAATTTGGAGTTGTTCCGGTCAATGTCATCAACCTCTCACATTGTTCTTGTGTATCTATATCTTTCCACGCATGTAGAAGTTCACCGATCGATTGGTCGTCACAATAACTCAAGGCAAACCCTAAAAGTTGTTTCCTCGAACTAATATCCACATTTTCCAGGTCATTACCTCTAGCCATAGCAGCACATAAGTCCCAAACAGAGCCGTGGCCCTTTTTAGCTAACAAAAGACATAAATCAAAAGCCAGTTGTATATCACCGGCAACAGCTGCTTCTCTTGCAATAGCTTCTTGAACGGCTGAGATCTCATCTTGAGAGTTTAACCCCAAAAGCTTGGCGACCTCGATAATTCCGTCGACGTTTAAATAAGCACCGATTTGAGTTGTAATGGCTAATCTAATAATCTCCATAGGATCTTTTATTTGCTTATATTGAGGAGGTAAAATGTTGACACCGAGGTTTGGGAGCTTAACAGTGAGAGCATCGATAATGTCAGCCTCTGCTCGTACATTTCTGCTATTCTGGAGGAGATTTAAACATTCCCTTGCCTTCCAGATCTGAAATTCAACCCACCAAATACAGTCAATAAACTAACTACAGTACTAGCTTGGATGTAGCTTAAAGAATTGTGGAATTCTAGTCAATGCGGTAACCTTGCCTATCAGATAGGGACAGAAGACTAGTAACTAAATTTGCATTTCCTTGAAGATAATATAAATACAGCCCAATGTAAAACATCTGACAGATAAAAAGTCAAAGCTAACACGGGTATTTAGAAAAAGAAGCATGTTAAGATTATTTCCCCCAAAAAAATTAATCTAATTTGCACACTTTTCTCCATAAGAAAAATTATGCATAACAACTGGCAGTTTTGATTCTTTTGAACATGTTACAACACCATTACCTGGAATCAAGGTCTTGGGTTCGACTCGTAAACAAGTAGTTATGGAAGTATGAGATTAATCTTAGTTAAACTAATTAGAGACGGGTAAAAAAACTTACTTCAGGACTACTGAGGCTAGAAGCTGAGAAAAAATATTCCCTAGCAGCTTGAATAACAAGATTTTCAGCTTTATCTGTTGTTAAATCCACAGAAGCTGTGCCTCTTAAGTAGTTTCTTGCGAGCGAAAATTTTCCAGCTTTTAATAGACCCCTGCAGAACTCCATCAACATGTACTCTTTGTCAAGGAAAGCAAATGCCTTTTCCTGTAGACTCTGAAAATCACGCCACATGGTTGCCCAGTCATTATCGGTGCGCGCCGGTTGTCTACGAATAAATTTTGAAATAACAAGGCGAATAATTTGTTTAACGCCTTTTCCATCAGAATGTACCTCCAAGAAAAATTCAATTGGCTTGGGAACCTAAGCATAGAACGCAAAATCACAATTAGGTAATGCATAATATATTTATTAAAATTCAAGAAAACGATTCTCACTTTCCAAAATTTTCAGATATTCGTATCTCAATAATTTAAATGGGAATTAGTACTTGCTAGATGTGGTACCTGATAAACAGCTAAAAGCCTTCCAGCTTCAGCATGGCCTTCAGCCAGCTTTAGCCTATTGTTGATACCATCAACAGACAGTTCAGGATCTGTTTAAACAACATAAAATTCAAATTTAATCAAGAGAAGCATATAGACCGATGTTCGCCCACTCTATAAGGACTTATTAATTATAAAAACTCTAGGTGTTTAGACTAAAAAAGATTGATTCCTTAATAAAGAAAAGGAGACATGTATTGAATGTATAAATTGAAATGAAACCCAACTGGCAACTAATAGACCTTTGCTTTCGAAACAAGGGGATTCTGTCTACATGGGGAGTTTTAAGGTTCAACAAAATTGCAATGAAACAAGGAATTCTGTTTATAGAGTGGGAGCAGAAGATACTTTTGAGCTTTTAAAAATATAGATTTTCCGTATTGGAATCTGTTCAAATCGACCCAACTGACAAATAATGGACCTTTGCTTTCAGATATATTAAGTCCACGTTAGGAAAATTACCTCTTGTTTCTGGAAGCTTTGACAATATAGAGGACATTATATTCCACTTATCTGTACTAGTGCAAAGATATATGCACTCAAGAGCACATTCTACTGCTTCAACCTTATTCCTGAAAATGCCACTTCTCTGAGGGTCCATTGCCCCTTCTTCAATAACTTTCAAGCAAATATCTAACTTATTCTCAGAAGCAATTTCCTTCAACCACCTAACCACAAACGACTCATAGGCACCAAAGAACCTACTTTTCATAAACGGAATTGCCTTCTTATTTAATCTCTCTAACACATTTTCTTCGTTAACTCCTTTTAGCATTATTGTGAACTTTTCATAATTATGCAACCGTTCCCATGCTACGAGGCTCATTGTGAAAGTACCCTCGTTGCTATATTCATCGGAATATATAAGCGTGTGTAAGTAAGATATATCCTCGTGGAATTGCTGCAATGCATTGATACCTTTGCGACAAGCAAATTCAATCAAACCAAGGCTGTTCTCTAGCTGGCCACTGAAGCTATCCATCTCTATAGCTCTACTTTTATACCATGTACATAACTCGTCTAACGATGGCCACGCAAAACCAAGGCTCTGCTTAACCATAGGTTCAGTTCTAAGATGGATATGGCTTTCATGATTTTTGCCAAGTTTATTAATATATATGATCATATCTTGGCATTCAACCCAATCTTTTTCTCTCACTACACTTGAAGGTGGAGAATTCCCGGGAAGAAGTTGTTCGTAAGATTGGACAGGTACTGTTTCGGGGATGGCAGCTAATATCTTTATCATGAATGGAGCTAATGAATATGGATGACGCTTAAAAATAAGGTTTAAGGCTCCGATTTTCCCACTTTCGGCGAGTCTCACGGCAACTTTATTTACAGGCGTACTGCGAAATTTTTTATATTCCTGTACAGAAAACCTGGAAAGCACATATAGAGATCATCGTGAGTACACATAGAGCACAAGAAACATAGATAAAATATAAATTATCATTATTTTAGAAAAAGGTAAATGCAAATAACCCCAGTGTACTCTGGGTGATTTCCGAATATTCCCATGTACTTCAGATATTTAAACCCCATGTTCAATTATAAATGACAAAGCTTTGCGCTCCGTGTTCTGATTTTAATCTTTTTATCTCTATGTATTTATTGCCGATATCTATGCAGCGTAAGTAACAGACTATGGGCGCTTATAAAAAAGAGTATCAGACTGCGGTTTGACATCATATTTTTGTGAAAAAAAGCTTTTCCCTTTCATAAGCTTTCTTGTAGTGCTGAAGGATCTTTTTCACTCGGGTACATTTTAAATTCATATATATTAGAAACATGATCAAAACCAAATAAATAAATATAAAAGGACCGACCAACACATAGTTATGCACTTATTGGATATGGAGGGTAATTGCAGAACTTGGATAGGGCATGAGGGTTAATTACAAAATTCGAAATAAAGGGGGTTACTTGCGGAACACACATAGTAGACAGGGTAAAATTGCAATTTGCCCTAATAAAACTGTAGTTTCAGAAGGTTATCCATTTGAGAGAGTAAAGAAGACTGACAAGCATTTCATTCGTATTAAAAGAAAATCACAAATTATCTACTGGGGTTTATCTTACCTCTACATGGAACAGAGGCAAGATAAATGGAGAACAAAAACTAATTATACTAAATCAGCCAACTGTGAATTAAAAAAAAATCACCTGCCCATATTTATTCCAAGAAACGTCTCCAGCTTGTCTCTGAATTGCAATAACTTAAGTCTAGCCAAACGAAAATCCCATATTTGGCTACTTTCATAAGTTTCACTTTCCGAAAATCTGAATTGGTCTGTAAGTAGAAGACCATGTGAGATCAAAGCATGCGTTGCATCCTCTGTAGACCCCACTTTATCCACACATTCTGATATTACAAAAACTTGATCCTTAATTGCTGATAAAAACACACCAACCTCATTTATACCCATAGAAGAATGCAACCACTGTGATTTTAACACTTCGTCTTTATCCAGGCCATGAACATTCGCAAAATCCAATGCAGATTGATACCTCCGTTTTTTTATTAAAACGTCATACATGTCAGAAACAGATCTCTTCAAAAAAGACAACAAACTCCACTGCAGATTTTCAACATCAAATCGATAGTTATCGTCGTCGGTAACTAGATCTGTATGCGGGGAGTCACCAGCAGATGAATCATGATTACTTTTGAATAAATTTTCTAGAAGGAAAAGATTTCCCGGTAACAGTTGAGGACTTTGCAAAACGGGCAAAGAGTAAACATCATCTTTTTCCAATAAAACATTACCAGTAAGAGCGTCGATCATAGTCAAAACGCCACTTTTTTTTACAATAACAAGGATATGGTCAGACCACCAAGTAAGGTCCACTATATCACAGTTCTCTGATGAATCGTACTGGCAGCAACCAGAAAGATTTAATACAGAAATATCATTATTACTTCTCAGTTTAAATATGGACAAGCATCCTCTCAAATCTAGAGTCGCAACTAACTGACCCTCAGGGGATATTAGTAATTTCGGAATTGTAACTTGTCCAATTTGACCTTTAGGTTTGGAATATAAACCTTTAAACTTTGTTGAAGAAATTAGTTCCAGATTTAAGCTCTTGCTACGCCGCCATAGAGAGAGACAATAGGTTCCTGACAAAAAATTACTTTTAGAATCTTTTTTTTGAGTAGGCACCTTGCTTGGATAAACAAAGACTGAGGTGTACAAATTATTACCAATACCATGTGCCGATGATTCTTGCAGACTACCAGGAGCACCAACTACAGCTAACAAAGATGTTCCATAATGATAATCCACGCAGAAAATAAATTTAGGAAATTTCTTTACCGAGCCATTATTTATTGTAGGAGCAGATAAAGACGAGATATTGGGTTCCTGACTGATCTCAACTTCATGAAAAGAACCATCTGACATGAGAATGTTAAATATACACCTGCAAAAAGAGTAGGCATGTTCAAAAGAAGAACATTTTAATTTAAAAATCAAATTCCATGCAAGTGAAATAACTAGTTTAAGTAGCTTCATTGGTATGTTAAAAACTTACAGGACAGACTTGTCCAATGCAGGCTCATGATGTGCTATCAAAGCTGCTATCGGAGAAGATACTTTTAAATGCTGTTTCGTAATCCTTGTTATCTCATCACCATTGGCTTTAATGAAATAAAGTATACCATTATCATCACTAATTCCGAGAATATCATGAGATTCTGACCAAGTTCCAGCAGTGAATGTGCCAAGACTGCCACCTGCTTCATGCCAATCCTAAATATAATTAGTAAAAAATATGAAAGAAACAAGAATACCTGGCTTGCTAAGTATATTTTCGTATGCATTTACTACTAACTATCATGAAGAGAGGGAGAGAACCTTACTAGTGAAAAAGGCACATGGCTCTTGGTACTCATTATCTTTTCTCAATATTGCTATTTGATTTCCAACTGCTACTGCTACATGTTGACCCGTTGGAGAGACAAATAGAGATACCAATTTTCTTAATTTTCTTGGATGCCTGTAGCCACTCCATTTTTCTTTAAGTAGGCCAACACCTACATTATATTGGGGGCAAAAAAAATGACATTAGAAATGTGATGATTTCACATACGAATCATCTTGAAACTATACAAACTTAAAATGAAACATTTGAAAAAAGAAAATAAAAGAAAAACAGCAACTTTGCACATAATTAGAGATAGGAAAAAAGGTTCCTTGTGACTGAAATAATTATTCTCTCCCTCCAATGAAACTTAAGCAGCATCGAAAAATAAGAACATTACTGTATAACCTTAAGCCTATAGACACTTATTCTGCTTCTTCAACGGAACTTTAACAGCACGGATAACTAGGATCAATACGCTATAGCAAAATAATAATAAAAATATCATACTAAAGCCAAACTACACCTTTAAAAGGAATTTCCGAATCATTAGTATAAGATATCATACTAAAACACCCAAACATTGAAAGTGTAATGCCATAATAAAAGTGTGCTCATAACCATACAACATTACAGATACAACAACAGCTCGTTAAAGTTTTCATCAAATAATTCATTTAACTAGGGGTTATAAGCTCGTATTACTTGCTTATTTCCCTATGGGTTGCAGTATATTTGGTTGATTAACTTAAAATACTGAACCTTTTTTTGATATTCTAATCTAAAAAACCTAAAAACTACAAGCTTGCTACACCGAGCTTACTTCCGAGTCCAAAATAAGACAGCTTATTTTCTCAAAAACTGCAACTAAACAAAGTCCTAACTCCAAATTTTTAACTACATTATACCGATCCTAAAGAAGCAAAATCATCAAAATTAAAATTCAAAATTAGCAAGTACTTAAAGCTACAAAAAAAGGGTACTAACTCATTTTTTATTTTTTAAAAAAATACCTTTACACTATTACACTAAGTAAACTGTGAAAATACAGAAACCCAGTTCCAAAATGAAACAAATCCTTCAAAATTAAAATATTAAGATTAACAAGTATTTTAAGCTGTAAAAATAGAAGTCCCACCTCAATAAAAACAATTAAAGATTTCACATTTACACAACCCCACTAACTAAACTACGAAAATACAAAAATACAAAAATACAAAAATCCAGTTCCAAAATTAGTCAAATGATTTACCTGGAACCGAAAGATACGAGAGAAGCCTCCCTTTCACACCTCCATTTAGCTGAAAATCAGAAGGATTCAGCAAAAGGGTCTCATTATCAATAATTTAACTGAAATTAAATATACACATAAGCATACACACACAAATATGTACATGTCACACACCCATTTAGCTGAAAAATGAGAAATTCATAAAGAGTCGGTAAAAGGGTCTCACTATCAATACATTTTAAAAAATAAAAACACACACAAATATACATATACATATACATATCACACACCCATTTAGCTAAAAAATGAGAAAAATCATAGGGATTCAGTAAAAGTATCTCATTATCACTAAAAAAAATTTAAAAAAACATATACACACACAAATATAGAAAATGAGAAATTCATAAGGATTCAGTAAAAGGGTCTTTTTATCAACAAATTTATTAACTATATATATACACACACACAAATATATACATATATACACCCCTATTTAGCTGAAAAATGAGAAATTCATAAGGATTCGGTAAAAGGGTCTAATAATCGACAAACTTAAAAGTATTATAATTACATAATCATACACACACAAAGTTATACATATACATATATACATATATACACACCCATTTAGCTGAAAAATGAGAAATTCATAAAGAATCAGTAAAAGGGTATCTTCACAACAAACTTAAATAAAATTATATATACATATAAATATATAAATAAATAAATATAAATATATATACCTGGTGTTGAGGTTGGGGAGGGTAATTAAAGGAGCAAAAATGCTTTGATATATGCTGACGTGTCTCGAACAACACTTCTTCTTCCATTTTTAATATTTATATATAGATATAGATATATATATATAGAGAGAGAGAGAGAGATTTTGATAGAAACCCAGATCACAAAAACCTCACAAAGTTTTAGAGAGATGGTGAAGAAGAAGAAAAGAAAAGAAAACAAAAAATAGAAATTATATTATTATTTTATATTAAAAAGTAATATTATATATAAAAATTGATGGATAAACCTGTTAATAATAAACCGTAACGATTTTATTATTACAGTTTAAATCAATAATGAAAAGTTTGATAAAATAACAGTTTATAGTGTTGAAAAAAAAAAAACAGTCAGTCTTGTATCTGATGAGATAAGCGGAAAATAAACTGTGCCGCTAATACTTTATTATAGCAAATAATTTAGCTTTCGAAACACATATTCAGCCGAATCCACAATCAACAACTTAGTACAGTTCAGTTTATACATTTATGAACTCTTTTGAGAATATCAACAGAGTCGTTAGCTAAAGACTCAAATGTATCAAACGAGAACGATATGAAATTATGCCGATTCTTGTGGCAGCAGGGCTTTTCATGTTTCTCTACATTCAATGTCGTGCGGTAGTAGCTGGGTCACCTACCGTGAATTCTCCGGTACCAAATGCAACCAGGGATGAAACGCAGTAAAAGTATAATTACTCCAAATGTTTGTATATATGGCACTAAAACACTCCAATTAATTATTATTGTAACAAATTTATACCACACTTCTAAGTCCGGGACCGGATCTATATTGCATACGTACATGTGATACGAGTACGTTGAAACGCAAAAGTACAAACTTTTACATACGTTATGACAAATTTACGTCAATAAAAACAACTGATTATTTTTATAAATACGATTTAAGTTATGAATTATAATCTTTCAAGGACAAAACTAACCAACCTTAGTGAACAATTTTGGATTAAGTATGGATTGTTTTCACATGTTAAGATAATTTTTTTTAACTATTTTGCACAACAACTTAAACTAAATTCATTATGTTTTTACTATAAATTTTCATATTTTTATGTTAATTAACTTATATTTTAATTAGTTTTTTTATGAAAATAGAAAAAAAAAATTATCCAATAGTGCCGGAATAGTCAAAATTGAAAAAAACCAACTTGAAATTACATAATCAATACTTAAAATGTCGTACCATACTGAATACTCCATACAAAAAAAAAACTAGAGTACACATGCCTCTAAGGTCCAAATCCCTCCTCTTATTTACGTACCTTGATTTTTTTGTATTTTTTTTTTAATTCTTAAAACTTGTTTCGTATGCTTATAAAGTTTTATAATATGTTTCATAATATTTTGACATGGTATTGATATATGTTTATCGTAATTATAGAATATTTTTTATTTTATTTTTATAAGTATTTTTGGTTAAATAGCCAATGGAGTCCACGGTTAGAAGGAGAGGAAACAAAAGCCGGAAATGAAACGGATAATGATAACGTGAAACGAGAAGCAAATGAAAAGGTTCAAAGGTTTACATGGAAAAAAATAAGCGGGAAAAGTGAAATGCGATTTTTTATTTAGACTGGCTTGTATTACTGTCCGCATTGACGTGAATGTACATTTATCTTTTTTTTATTTTCATGTAAATAGTAAAAGGTTTATCGTGTAACATTTTTTTTTTAAATACGAAAGGAACCGTTCATGAAAAGCTTGGTTTCGCTTCGTTAAAAGTCAAACTCTTCGTTAAATAGATGAATGGAAGACGAACACAACTCATTGCAGCTCATTTTGTATGATCTAAACAATATTAATGCATATATGTACATATATTAAGTAGAAGTTTCGTAGTGTACTTTAGCGGTTGGTTCATAGATCGATATTTATGTGGTCCATTTTCTTGTAATCGTGTTTTCTTGCAGTGGTTGGTTCATAGATCGATATCTTAGCGCGTGCTGAAGTAGATTTTATTTCCTGGTGCTTTAGCCTATAAGAAAGCTCATCATCTTGAAGATTTCTGTTTATCTACTGTTTTTACATACCATGTCATGTTTTATAGGAATACGACACAAGAGTTATGTGAATATCAACTTTTATCTGCCGATTATCGAGACTCAATAATAGTACAGAGCCGACCCTAAAGCAAACTAAAACATCCATCCGGCTATGGTGCCTGTCCTACAAGGAAGCTGGAAATAAAAAAGCAAAAAGAATATTTCAACTTACCAAATCGTCGTTTTGGAAGTATGGGTAATTCTTAAAGGGTGGTAATTTTATTTTTTTAAACTATGCGGAGCCTTTTTTAGTGTAAATCATCGTTTAGTTTGGTGAAAAAAGTTAAAAGGGTGAATAATTCTTTTTGGGCTCGGCTTGGCTCTGAATAATAACACAAGATAAATGCAAAACAGTTTACCCGAAGTTTCGTAATGAAGTCACTATTATAGGCAGCGAGTTAAGCTTAAATTCTGCAACCAAACAAGACCCGAGTATGTTTGGCAACAATTTGTGCCAGTGAACATAAGAAAGTGAGCATATATCAAAGAGAATTGGTAAGATATTGGGAAACCAGGAAACCAAACAAGTAACAACTGAAAAATTAGCACAAAGACAATAATGGAGGGCAAATAAACAAAATAAGCAAATCTGGGCAAACAATAAAAATTATCCATAAAATATACTGTAGCAACTTGCTATTCGACTTTTAAATCTGAACAGAGCCTAATCGAACTTAAGTGGATGCAAATAAATCCATAATGTTTACGTAGGCATCACAAACGATGCAACCACGACTAAAAATGAAAAAAGTAGCTAGAAAACAGGACAACCATCGACCACAACTCCTGGAGCAGTAGGGCCAGAAGCTAGAGGGCACCTATCCGGTGCCGCGCCCCACCAATCCAGATTCATGTGTGTCAACTGCATAATGAGAAATATCAATAACCCCATAAAAGCCGTCCCTGCTTCGAGCCCACCTGATAATACGTAGTTATATTGCTCCCACATCTTTGGCCTATACCTGAAAACAACGTAACCTGACAAAAATCCGACAAGGATCCAGCTTGTGTAATTAACTGCTGAGGCAGGGGGCATCATAGCTGTCGCGCCTAGTATCACGGGCATGTGAATGAGTCGTATCCAGTTTTGTTTTGGAAAGGCTTTGTGGGCGAGCCACACGAGTAAAGAACCGATTGCACCACCTACGAAGAAATAGTAAGCTTTTCACTTGCAGTTCCATTACACTAGTGTTAATTTTAAATAATAAGCTCGACTGGCACGGGCTGCAACACTCCATATTGAGAAAAAAAACGAGGAACAATAATTCACTACTTTTAGCCTACTAGTACGGAGCACCCCATAATACAAAAAACAAGTCTCCTAAATCCGCCATTTGTTTTAACGAAGTGATGTGGTGAATATGCAAAATTTCAAACTCACGGTGTTTACCTGATTTCATGCTAAATTACCGATACTATTAAAAGCTCGAGTTGTTAGTTAACACTCTTAATCATTTTTATCATTTTTCAACAGGTAGAAGTGTTAGCTCTCGGTTCGAGTTTGAGAACAAGGTCGAGAGGGGGCAGCGGGGTTCTGTTTCGAGTTCTAGCTTGAGAGGAGTTGGAGGTGATTCTTGCATTAAAGGGTCTTGTGATAGGAACCATGAGAAGAGTTTTAGGAGAAAATTGGTTGACAGTGAAAAATGCTTTTGCTACCAAGAGAAAAGAGTGACTGAACTGAGGGCTTGTTTGGTGTTTTAGATTTTTTGTAGCTCAAGTTGTGTGCTTAAATGTTCATATGTTCACTTTCTTCTTTTTTATGAATCAAGAAATTTGGAATTTTAAGGTTGATAACTTGTTTTTTCTAGTATATGTTTGATTGCAGTTTCAAAACTTTGCATGTCTACTTATATTAATTAAAATAAAGGTGCATTTGGTTGACATGTTTTTAGTTTGCTAGACATGCCAAAAGCCAATAAGTTTAACTTTTGAGCTGAATAAAGCCAGTTTTAATAAGACGGTTTTACTTTAAGGTTCTAACTAAGCAAGTCTAAAGCCATAACAACTTCACACTTCTTTCGGCAAAACGGACTTGGGCTTATACGGTTGTTGAGAAAATGTTGTTTAAAGTAGCTGAAATAATACTGCAGCAAGTAGTAATGCATAAAAGCATTACAGTGACAATGATTTGGTTATCATTAAGAAAGAAACACCCTTCGTGAAATAAATACCATTTAGTTGTTTGGTTGAGCTATAAGGAGATAATCATTAAGATTTAAGCACAAATCTACATTTCAAGTTCAGGGTTAGACGAGGAGCTTGGAAGAGTCGGTGAGAACAACAAATATCCGAACGTTAATTAGGAGGATATTATAGCAAAGATGATTGGGCCTAAAGTATGATGATAGCCGTTTTGACGAGTTTGATTATTGATAGTTCGATACTGTCGTGATTGGGCATGATTTTTCAGCATTTATGCAGGATGAGTTCAAAACCGGTTAAATCACGGTCACCTGCTCTTTACTAAGTATACAAGTCAGGGGTGGTCGTGACCATGACAAGGTGTAGCAGGTGGGGGTGGTCGTGACCATGACAAGGTGTAGCAGGTGGGACCGTATCAGGACTCACGGCTTCGGGATGGTCCGGGGCCTGATGATGATGATATATATATATATATACTAGTAATCGTTACCCACCCGTTACACGTGTGCGACGCATGCTATATATATATATATATATATATGATCCGGGTAAATAAATTTTTAAAAAGTATATTGATTGAATGAATATATTAAATTAAAAATCGTGAGTAATATAACGTTTTTGTTATACAAAATACACGTAAAACGATTTTGTTTGGTATAGCATTATAATTGTTTTGAAAATATCATGATTTTTGTGTGTTTTTTATATTTTGAATTGAATAAATGTAAATTATTAATTAATAAAAAAAAGTTAGGGCATTTTTGGAAAAAAATGATAAAAATTTGGCAGTCTCACTTTTTATTGGGTTGTCTTATATATATACTAGTAATTGTGCCCCACGCGTTGCGTGTGTGACGCGCAATACAATTAAAATATAAAAAAGAAGTGTAGTTATGATACAAATACGTGGATAATACAAAAAAATATAAAACTTAAAAGACTTAAAATAATTTTTGGTTGTTAAAGAGAGACACATAGTGTTATTAGTTGTTATTTTTTTTTTTATTTTTTTTTATGTGAGCATGATATTATTGTAATTAATAAAAAAATATATGTGTATTTTTGGAAAAAATTGGCTAAATTGGACAGCCTCATTTGGCTTGGGTTGACTTATTATAATAGAATGATATATAGTATGATATGATATATATATATATGGAAAAATATATTTATATAACTTTGTCATTGCCTTGCACACGTATTGCACATAATATACTTTTTTGTTAAAAAATACATTTTTATCTCTCCAAATATATATGTATATTAGTAATACTAAATTTAATAAATTTTCTTATTTTTAATTAATATTTAAATTTAGGGTAGACTCAACTAGGGTTTTACTGTATTTTTATTTAGGTTTTTAGTAATTTGAGTTTTTATTATGTTGAATATTTATATTTTGGTTTATCAAATTATAGATTGTATTTTATGTATATTTGGAGAGATAAATATGTATTTCATTAAGTACTAAGTGTGGAGTTGTGTGCAAGTTGGGGAGTTCTCTTTTCAATAGGGGAAATGCTAACTAATACAAGAGACGTGGGTTCAGCAAACCCACGTCTACGTGGATTTTTTTTATTTTTTTTTTCTTTCTTTCTTTCTTTCTTTCTTTCTTTCTTTCTTCCTTTCCTTTCCTCACGTGGCTGCTGCAATTACTCTTCACGTGCTGCAGAACTTTTTTTTTTTTTTTTTTTTTTTTTTTTTTCTCAACGTCTTTCTTATATACAAAATTAATATATACAACGTCTTTCTCAACGTCTTTCTCAACGGCTTTCTTAGTGTAATTTATATATATACAAAATTCTTCAATCTTACCTAAAAACTTCCCTAATTTTATCCCAAAAAAACCCTAACCATCAACCATCAAATTCCTTCATATATCAAATTAATATTTTTTTTATCAAATCAACATCACCCTACCACTACAATTATTCCCAATTTTTGTAAAAAAAAAAACCTCTCCCAATTTACCCAAAAAAAAAACATTCCCAATTTTACAAAAAAAAACCCTAACCATCAACCATCAAACATCAAACTCCTTCATATATCAAATTAATATTTTTTTTTCTCAAATCAACATCACTCTACCACTACATTTATCCCCAATTTTACACAAAAAAAAAAACTTATCCCAATTTACCAAAATAAAACCTCCCCCAATTTTACAAAAAACAAACTCTAACCATCAACCACCCAACTACTTCCTATATCAAATTAATATCATTTTTTTTTCTCAAATCAACATCACTCTACCACTACAATTATCAAGTAAGTATTTCTTTTTATTATTGAGTTTAAATTTTATGTAAATAGATATAATTATTAATAAGTTATAACATTTATTAATTAAAAGTTTTTAACTTTTTTTATTGACCTTTAAATATTTATTTTCAAATTTGTTTAATCACAACTAATATTGAGTTCTAATTATATAATGTTATATGTTGCTTTAGATAAATGATTAAAAAAAACTTGTTTGGGCATGTACATGTGAACTTGTTTTGTCAGAGACATTTTATTATTTTGGAGTTTAGGTTACTAATTAACTTGTTGGATTCTTATAAGTTTTTTCAAGTTAAACGTATTAACTCATATATTTAAATTTATGTTAAATATTTTATTGTATCATTTATATTTGATAGTGATATTTGTTAAAATATTCAATTGTTTAGGTACCTATGACAGAAAAAATAAAGTTAAATCCAGGTCCCATTGATGATACCGTTTTATATGAGCAGAAACATCATATTTGTAATATCATTTGGGGATCAAATTTGTTAGACGAAAAAAAGGACATTCGTAACTATAATCGGTTTCCGGTAATTGATGATCATAGAGTTTTATATTTGCTAAATGTGGCTGGTTTTTATGGGTTGTATAGTTTGGGATATAAAAAAGTTGATAATCATTTGATAACTGCATTTTTGTAATTTTTTTTCAGGTATGGATAACAATTATAATATTTGGGGAATGGATCTTAATTTATCTCCTCCGGATAATACTACCGAAAACACCCAATTTCCGATCGATTCTGATCAAAATACTTTTTTTCCATCTCAAAATATCAATTTCCCGACCGATCCTTATGACAATGCTCAGTTTTCTTATGATTCATATTTGAATAATCATACCAATCCGTATTTTAATAATCAGTTTGTAAGTGGTGACTATAATTACACGAGTCACCAACCTGGCGCATCACAAGAAGTTTTTACAAGTCAGTTTGTAGAACCTCAGCGGGATCATGATGGATATAACGAAAATCCCCAACCAGATGATAACGAACATAATATTAATTCTTCGCCAACTGAATTCGGGATAGGATATGATTATAGAAATCATTTCCAAAGTACTCTGGTTTGTCTCAAAAAATCCTTTCCATATTTTAAGTAATTGTCTATTTTTATTTATTTTCAAAACCACGTGATATACTCCGTTTAATGTTGTAGCTAAAAATAATTATTTACATTTTTTTACAATCGTTTATAGTGTGATTGAATAAATTAGATAAATGAATGTTATTTATTAGATAAATATTTCGTTTAATGTGTTTTTTTTATAAGTATGGTATTTATATAGAATGAATTGTTATTTCCCAAAATTGACTGAAAAGACTTGTTTTATTTAAGACTTGTTTTTTTTTCATGTTAGATTTGATGGATTTTAGCGGTTTATGGTTTTCCTTTGGAATGTTTGAGTTGTATACTAGCTGGTTTATTTCTTGCTAGAAACTAGTTTTTTTTTAAGTGTTTTTGCGATTTAAATTTTAAACTGTTTTAAACTTTAAACTAGTTTTTGCGATTTAAATTTTAAACTAGTTTCTGCGATTTAAATTTTAAACTGTTTAAAATATTTATGGATGCTTATGTAATTGATTAAATCTATACTATATAAAAACCGCCCTGAGACATGCGTGCTTAGTCGTCCTCCTTTCTGTGTACTGCTCCCACTCCTCTCGTTCATTAGTCGCTGCAAATATAGTTATGATATATAGGTGAAAGTTTTTCACGGAATTTTTCCTTAATTGTAGAGTTATTTCTTAATATCTTATTTCTACAGGTTTTTGCTTCACTCAATGAAATGAAAGACTACTTGTACGGGATATCGACTGGTCTAGGTTTTTTTTTGACTACGACGTACTCGATAAATATCAATGCACACTTTGATAGTAAAAGTCGAGTCACTTTGAAGTGTAAAAAACATGGGGATCCGAAACCGAAAAAGGCATCAAGCAGAGACACGAGTTCCGGTAAATGTTTTTGTTTATTTAAAATCGAGTGTTACATGGAGGAAAAAAATTGGAGATTTTACATCGAAAATGGAACGCATAATCATGAAAATGATATTTATCCAGAAGCTCATTCACAAGCGCGCAGACTTAATAAAGATGAAAAGGGTATGTTTAGAACTATGGTAGATAGTCTTGCCAAGCCGGGGACTATTCTTTCTGCAATAAAACGTAAATTTCCTGGCAATAAGTCTAATAAGAAAGACATATATAATCTTAAAGCCAGGGAAAAAGTTAAAGAAATGGTAGGTAAAAGTCAAATACAACATCTCATGCATCTTTTGGATAGAAAAGAGTTTATATCGTTTCATAGGACCAACCCACACACAAATCAACTAGAAGATTTGTTTTATACGCATAAAGATTCCGTGAAGTTGGTATGTGCATTTCCCAATGTATTGTGCTTGGATTGTACTTATAGTACAAATAGGTTTAACATGCCATTTCTCCAAATTGTGGGCGTCACATCGACACAAAATACATTTTGTGTTGCTTTTGCTTGTTTGCGTAATGAGCAACAACCTACTTACGAATGGGCTTTAGAGTGTCTCCGGATGATAATGAAAAATTGTAAGACCCCACGAGTAATGTTGACGGATAGGGATCAAGCGTTAACGAATGCTGTGCGAAATATTTTTCCTACGACAAACCATCTATTTTGCACATTTCACATTTCGCAGAACGTCGTAACACATTGCAGTCCAAAAGTCCCTAAGGCTATATGGGCGAAGATGTATAAAGATTGGTTAACTCTTGTTGATAGTGAAACTGAATATGACTTTGAAGCAGCACGCATGACACTGTCGAGTGTCTACAAAGCATATCCAATTGCTTTGAAATATATGTGTGATTTATTAGATAGTCACAAAGAAAAGTTTGTGGCCTGTTACACTAACAAGACAAGGCACTTCGGGAACAGGACGACTAATAGGTATGATATTTACATATTTTTCTGATATATGTATTTGATTTTTATATATAAATAATCATGTTGTTTAATTAACATTTTATTTGAAATAGGGTCGAGGGTGCTCATTCTACATTTAAAAGATATATTGGAACCTCCGGTGGCGACCTTGAAAACATGGTGATATACATAATTGACTTGTTGTCAATTCAACACAATCGAATTAGGGGGTCATTGGGGAATAGTATGAATGTTGTTAAAAGACAACATGAAATTCCATATTTTTCAGAATTAAGAGGTCAGATTCTATTATTTAATTAATGTTTCTTTTTTAGAAATTTCATATTTTTATGCACCCAAATTATTTAGTTGTTTCCGTTGAACTTATATAGTTGTATTCTCACTTTTATATCAGGTAAATGTTCTCTTCACGCAATGGATATGATGCTAAAAGAGGTTAAGCAACTCGAATGGATAAAAGCAGACCCTACATGCTCTAGCTGTGAGATAACATTGGTCTACAATCTTCCATGTTGCCATGTTATTCGTAACTACGGAGAGCGAGGTTGTCCTATTCCACTAGAATGCATCGATCCTCACTGGAGAAAATTAAGATTTGACGAAGAGAATATAGGGGAGGATGAAGACAACATTGCTGAGCATATAATGGCTTTAAGGCGAAAGTATGATCAAACGAGTGATCCAATCATGAGGGAGAATTTCAAGGCACAAATTGAACTTTTGTATAATCCTTTAAAAACAACAGCCAGAGAGCCTCTGGTCAAACCACGAAATAAACCATCGTCAAGGGGGAAAAGACCTACCAAATATTCAACCACACGGGACCCATCTGCCTTTGAATATACTCAGTTTTTCAAGGATCAACAGACACAAAGAAGACGCAGTTACAGCAGTGCAAAAACTAATTATGGTCCATCACCCCCCATACCCCCTAGGTATTCAGTTTATGAGAAACAGAAAGGTAAAGCAACATCGCAGTCAAGCCCTCATTTCCACAAGTCATTTAAATATATGGAGCAGATTCCGTCTATGTTTCACGATCATATATTGACGGTCAATGATGTAGCCGGTGATGGGCATTGTGGGTTTCGAGTGATTGCAAAGGCAATGGGAATGAGATTAGGAGCCGATGATTGGAGTCAAGTGCGTAAAGATCTTTTCCATGAAATTGATAACCACCCAACTTACTATTTTGATCTTATTGGACAAATAAGAGGTTACACTTTCATTCGGAACTCATTTATTTGGAATGATCCATATAATATGCCAGATGAAGAAAATTGGATGCACTTTCCAGAGTCGGGTTATGTAATTGCATCAAAGTACAATATGGCAGTGGTGACACTTGATGAAGGATTGGCAACTTATTTGCCTATGCATACAGCTCCTCCGACAAATCCTTCTATGATTGTAATGGCCAATGTCAATAGAAACCATTACGTGGAGATCATCATTGATCAAAGCGGAAACAATGCCAGGCCTTTTCCCATGCCAAATATTAGTGCCGGGTGGAAAAAGACTCGCTCTTGTGAAGCTTCTCCATGGGAAGAAGTTTTTAGACCAAATTTTAATTATTATGAAGCTTTAAGAAGAATGTCGAGACCGGACACTTATTTTGATGTTACCAACTTATCAGATGATGAATAATTATAATGTTGTAACAAATGTTAGCTATTTTACGTATTTCACATTTCGTGAATTTTGCTTAATGTCTCTATTTATTACTTGGCTAAATACAAACGGGAAAACGAAATAAAACTGTCACACATGATTTGGTACAAAATATATAAAACGAAAAATACTACTAACTCATGCACCACTAAAAACATACTCTTAAATAAAAATACTTCAAAAACCCGTGCTCGGTCCTTCGTCAGGAAAAACATTGGGGTTTGGGGTTTGATACTCATTAAAAAAATCGCTTGTCATGTCATGCGTAAACGATGAAGTAGGCATTTGAGGCTGAACCCATGGACAAAAATCGCTTCTCATGTCATGCGCAAACGATGAAGTAGAATGTCGAGGCTGAACCCATGGACAAAAATCGTTTGTCATGTCATGCGCAAATGATGTGGTAGAATGTCGAGGCTGAACCCATGGACTCCAATCGCTTGTCATGTCATGCGCAAATGATGAAGTAGGCATTTGAGGCTGAACCCATGGACTCCATTGTGAATTTTGCTCAGGATATGTGTATGACGACTGTGGGATGTAACAATCACTAGTAGAGTAAGTCGGACCCGAATCCGGACCCGAAGGTGGATGTGGTGGGACGTTCGAAGGCTGTTGGTGCGGTATTTCGGCATGGTCCAATACTGGAGGTCTCCTTCCAACAGCTTTAATCATATTCCAATATTTTTGTATCTTACTCGTCTTACCCTTTCGAACCGCCTTTTCATAATTTTGTTCCAATTCTTCAAACTACAAAACACAAAGACATTAATAAAGACATTAAAATACTGATTAATAAAACTATTTAAAAAATGGCGTCCTGAATTAATATTTTATTTTCACAAGGTGCGAAGTCATTAAGGTCTAAAGTCTCAAGTCATCATAATTATAAATAAAAAAAATATTAATGTTAACAATTAAAAAAGTTGCTAAATAAGTACCATGTATTCCATAACGCCCGCAACTGGCTGCACACCTTTTTCTTGTGGGTGCGTCACAGGCGGACCTATCCTTTTTCTGGTGATTCTATTATACCATCTCATGTAGTTATCACTTGCTATTTGGATGTCATTATGAAATTCGGATGTTTGAACGTGTTCTGCTCTTGCATTCCAAGTCTCAATGTGCTCTTGATAACGTTGCATCCAGTTATAGTCCGCATGACCTTTACGGCTCAGTGTGCGTAAGTTTTTAGAGTTTTTGGCGGGAGGAGGTATTTTTTGTATCATACCAAATTGTGGCATCACTCTTTCCGGATTATGATACTCCACTAAATCCGTACATATAAGAGGGACGCTTGAACGCCATATACATTGACCTGCCTTCGAGCAATCAGCCAAATCATCCAGTTTTGGATACGGCTCCCAAATGACCTGATAGTAAAAAATAAAAATTATTAATAGTGAGAAAGAGGGTTACAATTTTCTATATATAAATAGACAAACAAATATGAAAAAATATTTACCTGACGATGACCCACCATGTCAAACAAGTCACGAAATACCCGAACGCTATGAAAAGGGATACCTGTTGTATACGTCATCTTACATCTAGCCAATCTGTATAATATTTAAAAAACCAAATAGCAAAATTAATCATATAATTCATATCAATAATTTTAACGACGAAAACTAAAAGCAAACTTATCAACCTGCGTCCAAAGGGATAAGATGGAAACCCTTCAGGTGGCGTATCATCCGCTGAATATTTAGGAACCAAAAACCTAAATCTACTCCATGCCCAATATTGCAACAATTGCAATGCGCCAGTCACCCCCCTTTTTGATTTGCCTCTTTTGTCAATAAGAGCTGCTTTTGTTAGTGACCTATATGTATATCCTAATATGGCTGAACCCCAACTATATTGTCCGCAGATATCAAAATCTCTCATATAAGCTAAATAGTGTACTGGCACACCAACTCCTTTGTCGTCTTGTAAATACTGACTTCCAATAATCAATAACATACATGCTCTTGTAACACGCATAATATAGTCCACAGATGAAAACTTGTTGACAGATTGAGGGTTAAATGTATAACACAACCAACTAAATTTAATCATCCCATCATCAGTAAAAGTATCACGTGTAACTATACCTAATAAATCAGTTACCAAGGCATGTTTAGCCGTTGTTGTAAATCCACTTTCATCACTTACAAGAGCATTTCCGTCCACTTTAACCCCACCTAATACCTCTATATCTTGAAGAGTCATTGTTAACTCTCCAATCGGAAAATGAAACGTACTAGTCTCTGGTCTCCAGCGCTCGATTAATGCAGTTATCAAATGATTATCAACTTTTTTATATCCCAAACTATACAACCCATAAAAACCAGCCACATTTAGCAAATATAAAACTCTATGATCATCAATTACCGGAAACCGATTATAGTTACGAATGTCCTTTTTTTCGTCTAACAAATTTGATCCCCAAATGATATTACAAATATGATGTTTCTGCTCATATAAAACGGTATCATCAATGGGACCTGGATTTAACTTTATTTTTTCTGTCATAGGTACCTAAACAATTGAATATTTTAACAAATATCACTATCAAATATAAATGATACAATAAAATATTTAACATAAATTTAAATATATGAGTTAATACGTTTAACTTGAAAAAACTTATAAGAATCCAACAAGTTAATTAGTAACCTAAACTCCAAAATAATAAAATGTCTCTGACAAAATAAGTTCACATGTACATGCCCAAACAAGTTTTTTTTAATCATTTATCTAAAGCAACATATAACATTATATAATTAGAACTCAATATTAGTTGTGATTAAACAAATTTGAAGATAAATATTTAAAGGTCAATAAAAAAAGTTAAAAACTTTTAATTAATAAATGTTATAACTTATTAATAATTATATCTATTTACATAAAATTTAAACTCAATAATAAAAAGAAATACTTACTTGATAATTGTAGTGGTAGAGTGATGTTGATTTGAGAAAAAAAAATGATATTAATTTGATATAGGAAGTAGTTGGGTGGTTGATGGTTAGAGTTTATTTTTTGTAAAATTGGGGGAGGTTTTATTTTGGTAAATTGGGATAAGTTTTTTTTTTTGTGTAAAATTGGGGATAAATGTAGTGGTAGAGTGATGTTGATTTGAGAAAAAAAAATATTAATTTGATATATGAAGGAGTTTGATGGTTGATGGTTAGGGTTTTTTTTTGTAAAATTGGGAATGTTTTTTTTTGGGGTAAATTGGGAGAGGTTTTTTTTTTTGGTAAAATTGGGAATAATTGTAGTGGTAGGGTGATGTTGATTTGATAAAAAAAATATTAATTTGATATATGAAGGAATTTGATGGTTGATGGTTAGGGTTTTTTTGGGATAAAATTGGGGAAGTTTTTAGGTAAGATTGAAGAATTTTGTATATATATAAATTACACTAAGAAAGCCGTTGAGAAAGACGTTGTGTATATTAATTTTGTATATATTTTGTATATAAGAAAGACGTTGAGAAAAAAAAAAGAAAAAAAAAGAAGAAAAAAGTTCTGCAGCACGTGAAGAGTAATTGCAGCAGCCACGTGAGGAAAGGAAAGGAAGAAAGAAAGAAAGAAAGAAAGAAAAAAAGAAAAAAAAAAAAAAAAAAAAAAAAAAAAACACGTAGACGTGGGTTTGCTGAACCCACGTCTCTTATATTAGTTAGCATTTCCCCTATTGAAAAGAGAACTCCCCGTGCAAGTTGTATGTCTAGCATCTCTCTCTCTATATATATATTAATTAGTAAAGAGCAAATTATATGGGTAAATATATGCTAGTAAAAAATCACCACTAAGTGAAAATCCACGATTATTTTTTGAAAAGTATGATTATCGCGATATATTTAAAAAAAATATATTATCTTTTTAGAAAAATTATAAAGATTAATGAGCACAATTTATTACTAATTCTTAAAAAGTGTAAACAAATGGTCATCATTAGGATTAATTAATACATCATTTTGGATGGATTATCTTATCGACATAATTACGAAAGTCTTCCACGGTCTTCCGAAATACGTCTTGATTAGAGATTCGTGTACAAATTCAGGAGCAACTGTAATTCAACTTCTATGTATTATTATCCCTTCAGAAGCATCTATAATTGTTTCAGAACCATCTATAATTGTTTTCTGTTGTGCTCACTGCTTCGAAAGGAGTTCTTGGACAAAAATGTTGCAGTTTTAGAAATCCTCAGCTGCATTTCCATAGATAAAATCTATGGTATCGTATATATCACATTCCTTATAAAATTGACGGTCATAAACTGTGAACAAAGTATCTTGATAGCAAATAAATTCACATATATAAAAAGCCGACTGTGTCACACTCCTCAATGTAGTTGTTTTTCCATTATTTGGTTCAGCTTCATTCTTGAAAAAAATATCAATATCAACCGTTTGATGTACTTTTAAAAATATAAAGATTAATGGTCACAATTTATTACCTCTTATTAAAAATTATAAACAAAGACCCGTCATTTAATAACATATTATCAAATAATCGAAGATTTTGATTCGAATAATGCACGCATAATGCACAAGAAATGCACATAAATATGATCGTGGTGAAGTAAAAAAGTTTATTTCACATAAAATTTGTATTAACTGTTTTGACTAAAATATTACCGGATAATATATTGTTTTGCTTATATTAATAACAAAATGTGTTTAAGAATTAATTTTGAATTATTCTAATATTAATATGTTTTATTATGAAACTTACAGTAGATAGACATTTGAAAAATGGCCCCATTTGACAAAAAAAACTTTAATACCGCCCTTGATACAAGTTAAACACAATATGCAGTAGAACTCCCCACTTGAAAGGGAAGCTGATTATATTACATATATGAGGTTTAATTTTATATCTCAATATCAGATGGTTATATATAGATAGGGGGTCTGAGTAACGCTTGCTGAATGTTTTGGATTAAGAAAAAAAACAACAACTATGTAGCATGGTGGCTCTCATATTTTTTTAACACTTGGTGTACAAATGAAACAAAAAGTATACAAGATTAAGTCCATTAAAATATAAACTTTTATGTTTAATCCAAAAAATTGACACACAATATATAGTAGTATACAATCAAAAGTTTATAGGTTGACTACTTAATTGATAAAACTAACAGATTGGATAACTAATTGGTAAAATCAAATAGGTTGGTGTACTTAAACAACATTATATATAGTCAAATTTAATTTCAAATTTATCATCAATCTAGGTACGAAAATAATACATAGTACCAAAATACGTATATATTCATAGTGCATAACTAATATAAACGTATAAAGCCCCCATGTTGTTGATTGGTATACGATCACTGCTACGATAGTTCCCACAACCTGAAAAGAAAAGTAATAAACGGAAACTTGGATTAATAACAGTTTTGTAGGCATCATATCATCACTATGCAATTTTAACAACAATCTATAAAACATAATCAATAATATTAACACTGCATTTATCGGTGATTATGTACACTTGGTGGTAGACCAAATCATGAGTTGGGAGACTAACCAGTTATGAGACCCAAATGTCTGATGTACTCTATATATGTACACAAGGGAAATCTAAAATTCAAATGATATACAAAACTGAAATTAGCCCCCACAATTTAAAGGAATTATGTTATTAATCTAAGGCCGCGTTTAGTTTCAAGAAATATCTGTCTACTTTTTTGGGAAACTGATAATTTATGTGATCACGAACACGAATACCAATTAAGACAAACAACAGAATCATCAAGAACAAAATAATTGAGGTTAATTATGGTTTTCAAAATAATCAGATCAACATCCAGATTGGCAGATTTTAAAATGACTGTCATGTTCCTTCAAGTACTTATGTGATAAAGTTTGTTTGTCTGGGTTCTACACATTTTAAAAGAGGAAAAAGGTCTGGAAAAAAACTAACCTGTGCCATAGCTCGAGGCGGAATCTTCATGTAGTGACCTAGCTGTTGAACTAGGACTGATTAGGGTGCCAACCAACATAACCATGAGAAGGATGTTAGCAGCGGGATAAGAAAGCCTGGGAATATGTAATACGCCAAGCTAAGGATTAAGGCTATTAGGAAAAATTGGGTTCTTGTACGTTGTCTACGAGAACAAAAACTCGGCTTGTTAAGCGTCCAACCGGGAAAACGAAGAACTATAAACATTTTAGATATGCTAATTAGATTTATATCATGCGTAAAAAATTACCTATTTTCAAGTATTAAACAATAAAAAAGGAGTATGTTATGCACACAACCCACACACTACCCGCACACTGCATGGGAGTAAATTATATAAATTTTATTAGAAAATATATGTATACTAATATTCAATTTGTTTGAAAAGACATATTTTTTCTTTCATAGAGAGTGCGAGCTGTGTGCATGTTATTACTCAAAAAAAGTAATAACTCAATTTTATAGCGACACAACTGATTAAAAGTTTGGTTGTACTGATAATATATTCCATGATAAACTGTTCCTGTATATCGTTAAAGAATCTCAGGTACACCTATGAGATAAATGTAATCACTTTTTTTTATATTCAGGTAAGTCATTGAATTCAATTTTGAGTTAAGAAAGTGATGTATTTCAAGTATTAACATAAGAGTTTTTCCTCGCATTCTAGGGTATTATTGTCGGTTTCTTATATATCGAACTTGATGTAAAGATTTTTATTTTTCTTTAATACAGACTCTGCAAATTAAAAAAAAAAAGGTCGGGTTTTCGTGTATATCGCAGGACTATTTAATTACTACTAATCCACAGTTAGTATTTTGTTTGGTTGGATTCATATCAACATTAAAAGGATAAAAAGGTTGACTAGATTGACTATATATGAACACAATTCACAAAAAGATTATTTTGTCAGTTTTTTTTTTGTATGTTGCTTTAAGAAGAATTTTTTTTACAGATTAGTTTTCCTACAGAACTGGGCTCCCTTTTTTATCCTACGTATATTATACTCCATCCGTTTCTATTTGATTGCTCACTGCGAAATTACGTGCAATTTTAACCGGTTTATAACTTATATCAAAATTGTCGGAATGAATTTTTTTAAAATCTAATCATAAAATTTAACATTTAAACTATATTATCAACTTTTGAAAATTTTCATTTCGACAATTTTGATACAAGTTCTTGGCCGGTCAAAATTGCACGTAATTTCGTAATAGACAATTAAATAGGAACGGAGAGAGTTCATACATGGAAAAGGAAACGATAAAGAAAAAAGGACAAGCTGGAAAACAAAAAAAGGGTATTCTGCAACTTTTTATTTGTGCACATTTTGTTTAGTTGTTACAGTAAAAAACAAAGGATTTAGTCATTTAAAGATATATATAACATATATCATTCTATTATAATAAGTCAACCCAAGAGGCTGCTCAATTTTGCCCATTTTTTCCAAAAATACCCCTATATTGTTTTATTAATTACAATAATACCATCCTCATATAAAAAAATATAAAAATAAAATAAAAACTAATAACATTATGTGTCCCTCTTTAACAACCAAACATTCTTTTAAGTCTTATACTATTTTTTTTTGTATTATCCACGTATTTGTATCATAACTACACTTATTTTTTATATTTTAATTGCATTACGCGTCACACACGCAACGCGTGGGGCACGATTACTAGTATATATATATATACTAACAAAGCTGAATAAAGGTTGCAAATAAATCTAGTCTTTTTTTAAAAACAAATAGTAGAGTATTAATCTCTTATTAATTTCCCCTAGAAAACTTATCAATTAGTATAAAAAAATTGAGCCAGAATTGAGTGCAACAAAAATTAAGACTAATAACGTATACAGCATATGTATCAACATGAACATGATTATATTTCTCGTAAAATAAAAGATGGCTGGTAAAAAGCTTTCAGAAAAACATGAGAAACTAATAAATTCTGAAACTTTTGTATATTTATATATTACAAATTCTGAAACTAAAAATAATAATAATAGTTCAAAACTTGGATGAATCAAAGAAAAGAGTGTAACCATCTTATAATTTGAGGAAGGTGACATTTCATAATCAAATATCAATCACGAATTATCATCACCTTGTTATCAAAGTTAAATATTCTGAACATCAAATTGTCACAATCTATACTACTAAAAAAACAAAAATATAGACATTAATTGGTGGATGGTTCATGTCTAATTGTGAAAACAAAAGTTGATGGACTACAACTTTACTTTTTAATTGATTTGAGTCTAGTAATCGTGCACCACGCGTTTCGTGTGTGACGCGCAATGTAATTAAAATATAAAAAATAAGTAGAGTTATGATACAAATACGTAGATAATAATAAAAAAATAGTATAAGAGTTAAAAGAATGTTTGGTTGTTAAAAAGGGACACATAGTGTTATTAGTTGTTATTTTTTATTTTATTTTTATATTTTTTTATGTAAACATGCTATTAT
Organism: Primula vulgaris; assembly: GCA_963920805.1. Classification (NCBI taxonomy): domain Eukaryota; kingdom Viridiplantae; phylum Streptophyta; class Magnoliopsida; order Ericales; family Primulaceae; genus Primula; species Primula vulgaris. The sequence continues at coordinate 578,167 of OY987214.1, read as the reverse complement.
TGTAATTAATAAAAAAATATATGAGTATTTTTGAAAAAAAATAGCTAAATTTGACAGACTCATTTAACTTGAATTGACTTATTATAATAGAATGATACCGCATATACGTGCAAATTGTTGTTAAGATACAATAGATTTTATCTAAAACAATTCATACCTAGCCTAAAAACTTGTGAGTAATAATTGTATATGAACTTACCCATGCTTACGGCTATCGTCTTTATGCAATCGGAGATTTCTCAATCCAACCTAAGCCTCGTACTTCTAAAAACAAAGTCGTTATTTGCAAAACATACTCTTGTTTCCAAAAGCTAACTCGTAGTTCCAAAACACGAGACTTAACTTTTGATTTTTTAAAAAAATTTTTTACTTTATTACCTCGTGACGTGTGTTGTGTCTAGAAAAATCGAGCAACTCAACAAGCCCATCATATATATATATACCCATTTTATGATTTTTGTTTTGTAAAAAGCTAGTTGACCCTCTTCTTTTTTTTCTCAAACTAAAAAAATCAAACGTATTTGCTTAAAAGCAGCAACTAGAAAAACCCATAGATATATCATGTATACACATAAGTACGTAATGTAACAAGTTGAGGTTACAATTTCGTATAAGCCCAGTTTGTGGATGAGAGAAAATAGGAGGTGCCTTTGATAAGAGTGGAGGAGAAGTAGCAAAAAAGAGAGGAGTGGCGTTGGTGGCGGTGAGGGATTTTCCGGAGCGTATAGAGAGAAGGCAGAGAGCACGTTTTTATTTTTGATTTGCGGTTGTTTTTTGCATGCAGGTGTTGTTTGCCTAGTTGAGTAGTAACTCAAAGCTTAGACAATAAAAAAATTGGAAAAAAAATGAATGAAGTTAGTTACCAACTACAACTTTGGTTTACAAACCACGACTTTGTTTTCCGAATTACGATTCTAAGACTGGTTTAACGATTCTAAGACTGGATTAAGAAACCGTAGACTGCAAAAATACGCTGCCATATACTTAAAAGCTTGGTTTTTCCACTATATCACCCATTCAATTACATTATTTCATAAAACTGTGTATCCTTAAAAATTTTGATCCTTTCCAACAATGTTTCCTTATTTTACATAATCCTTTTTGATTAAATATAATAAAATTAACTTATTTAACGTTTCGTTAGTAGAATAAGTTATAGTCTTCAGATAAAACGACCAGACGTTAGCATCTCTGATCGTTTTATCTCCATTTGTACATTTTTATACGTTACAAATTCTGAAACTAACAAAATATATTAATAATACTTCAAAACTTGGATGAATCAAAGGAAAAGATTGTAACCATCTCTTATGATTTGACGAATATTGTGACATTTCATAATCAAAGACAATCAATCATGAATCACTTCTTCTTCTTTTTTTTATAATCAGAAACCCTCATTTGGAGGTAAAACTGTTATGCAGGCGTCAGGTTTCAAACTCTGGTGGTGAGCGTAATATACTCGGATACCAACCACTTCTGCTCAATTATGAATCGCCTTGTTATCAAAGTCATTTGACGAATGGTACCAACTGTTTCTGGGACAAGATGTTTTGAAATTCCACATTGCTTTTACTGCTTAATATGACCCTGCTAGCCCCAATGTGACTCCACCACTGGCTTTATGCTAAAGAATTTCATCTCTTTACGCCTTTTTGTTGGTTTCATCAACAGGAATTAAAAGTTAGTCCAATGCGATTTTTGTACAATATAAGCAAATGGGAGATGTGATTTTTGACTTGGACTAGCTTAATTATATTAACCACTAAACCATTACTGACTATAGTAACTTAAACATAATGTATAATTCCTAAACATATAATCATTGGAAATTTGGAATGCACATTAATTTATTTCTTTTATTTATTGTGTAACTTCTTTCTTTCTTCAATGAAATAACCTTTGATTTGGAGGTAAGGCTATATAAACGAATTGAACCGTTGTTCATGAAAAACTCGGTTTCACTTCGTTAAATGCCAAACTGTTTGTTGAATAGATGAACTGTACATGAACACAATTCATTGCCGCTCGTTCAGGCTCGTTCCGTTTGATTAAAGTAGTATTGCATGTATTAAGTAGATATTCCAGGGTGTACTTTAGCGGCTGGCTCGTGGAATGAGAAAACGCTTTTATTTCCTTTTCATGCTCTCTTAACATCAAAATTTACGTGGTCCATTTTCATTTAGTCGTGTGTGTTCTTGTAGTGGTTGGTTGATAGATCGATATCTTAGCGTATGCTGCAATAAGAAATTGATTTTATTTCCTTGTGACTTATCAGACGGATCATCATCATCAATATTTCTGTTTATCAACTTTTCTCATAGATCGATATTTATATGGTGCCGGACGTATGTTGAAGCTGAAAAGAAAAAACCTAAAAGAAAATTTCAATTTAGCAAATCGACGTTTAACGCCTAAAGGGTGGTATTTTTTTTTATCAGAAACTATGTGGGGGTTTCTTAATGTATATCGTCGTTTGGTTCGGTACCCAAAAGGGTAAGCAACTCTTTTTGGACTCGGCTTGACCCTGAATAGTAACATAAAAATAGTTAGTGCTAAACGATTTACCACAAGTTTTGCAACGAAGTTACTATTATAGGCAGTAAGTTAGGCATAAATTCTGAAACCAAACAAGCCCCGAGTATGGTTCGCACAACAGGTGCGTCAGTGAACATAAGTAATCTCTGCTTCACTTCACTCTTTCAAACAACACCTCACTGGGGACAAAATCAATCAGCAACTAAAAAATTAGCACAGAACAAAATAATGGAGAGCAAATAAACCAAATAAGCACATCTTGGCAAACAATAAATATGATCCATAAAATATACTTGAAGCAACTTGCTATCCAACTTTTAAATCTGAACAGAGCCTAATCGAACATATATAAGTTGAAGCAAAGAAACCAAAATATTTGCATAAACATCATAAACGATGCAACCACAGATATAAATGAACAGACCTAGCTAGAAAACCGGACAACCATCGACCACAACTCCTGGAGCAGTAGGGCATGAAGCTAAAGGGCACCTATCCGGTGCTGCGCCCACCCAATCTAGATTGACGTGTGTCAATTGCATAGTGATGAATATCAATAACGACATAAAAGCCGTCCCTGCATCGAGCCCACCTGATAATACGTAGTTATATCGCTCCCACATCTTTGGCCTATACCTGAAAACAACGTAACCTGACAAAAAGCCGACAAGGATCCAGCTGGTGTAATTAACTGCTGAGGCAGGGGGCATCATAGATGTCGCGCTTAGTATCACGGGCATGTGAATGAGTCGTATCCAGTTTTGTTTTGGAAAGGCTTTGTGGGCGAGCCACACGAGTAAAGGACCGATTGCACCACCTAAGAAGAAATAGTTTACTTTTGCGTATGGACCGAGGTTGCCAAAGATTCTTCGTGGGCCCACGAGACCCCATATGACCGAAGCGTCGTAGAAGACGTGATCCATTGGGCAAGTCCATTGGCTGTTTTTGGGTAAGAGTGCGGTGTCGCAAAGGTTGGGGATCGTGTCCATGAGCCACCATGCTGTTGATTGGTATACTATCACTGATACGATAGTTCCCACAACCTGAGAAGAAAGTAATAAACGGAAACTTGGATTAATAAGAGTTTTGTAGGCATCATATCATCACAAAGCAATATTTTACAACAATCTATAGAACATAACGGAAACTCCTTAACACTACATTTACTCGTGACTGTGTACACTTGGTAACCAAATAGAAAAAAAAAATTCATGAGTTGGGAGACTAACTAGTTATGAAACCCAAATATAGTGTACACAAGGGAAATAGCAAAAGGCAAAAGGTATACAAAACTGAAATTAGCCCCCAAAATTTAAAGGAATTATGTTATTAATCTAAGGCCTCTTGTTTAATTTCAAGAAATATCTGTCTACTTTTTTGGGAAAAAGAGAAAACAGAATCATCAAGAATAAACTAATTGTGGTTCATTATGGTTTACAAGATCCTCTCTAAACACACTAACAACCAGATTTAATAACAACTGTCATGTTCTTTACAGCACTTATGTAATAAAGTTTGTATATTTGGGTTCTATAGATTTGAAAGAGGAAAAAGGTCCGAAAAGACTAACCTGTGCCATAAACATAGCTCGAGGCGGAATCTTCATGTAGTGACCAAGCTTAAAATCACTTACGAATGTTAGAGCTTGGGTCATGCTAATATATCCATAAACCTTAAAGCACATATTTGCCACAGGAGCTCCCGGATATATATACCCAATAATATATTCTGTTATAATGTTCAATCCCGGTGCCTGTTCATAACAACAAGTAATCAATAATTGACTCCTTAATCAAATATCACACTAACATTTATACGGTGTGTATTTTAAAAGACGAATTATTTAGTTTATAAATATTGTACCTGGTTTGTCGTGGCGGCGATTATGCCTATGGGAAGTGTGAAGGCCATGGCAATAAAGCAAGCCAATAATACTCCCCACAAAGGCAATTGAAGTGTTTCTTTGTAATAACTGCAAGCAAACAGAGCAGTGGCGATATTGACAACTAGGATAACAAGAAACCACCAAGTGGGCACTTGTTTGTATACCCTCATAAGCCGACTATGAACGTCCATTCTCTTTTTCCCGACAAAGGCCTTTCGGCTCTGCTCCACTAGCTCTCTGCAATTATTAGAGACAAATAAGTTTAGGCTATTACAATTATTAACCAACACGACTGTTACTTGAACTACTAAAACATTTTTTTTTTAAGTACAATATTATGCAAATTCCCTGAGTAGGATTAACATAGAACAACCTTTAATACCAAGACTTAAACCCCTATTTGTTGCAACTAATACTCAATATTTTTTATCTTTATCTTCGCTTAAAAGAAGAGACTGCTTTCGTTTGTTAAGCTTAAAAAATTAGCTTTTCTGCATTTTCTCCCGAGGAAAAGAAAACTCTATCAAACTGGATGATTAGAATTATATTTTTAACCACAAAATACCACCTTAACTTCAAAGTGCAAAGAAACAAGCTTTTGATGTTCATAAGCAGTTGTCTTGGGTTATAAAAATGTGCTCAGATAGATGACAAAAAAGGCCAACAACAGAATAACTAACCCGGCCATTACAAAACAGAAAACAAAATTGACCTAAGCAACCCCGGAGTTTGGTAGTTCAGTGAACAAAGTTGAAAAATCGTGTGAGTTGTTGCTGCATAATTGACGACAATCTAAAAGAAACTGTTACCCAGCTCATTAAATTAAGATTTTCGTAACTAAATGGCAAATTTGGGATTTTGCATACTAGTTGTTGATTTTTAGTGAAGCTTAATAAGACCTTAAATAAACTGTTGTTTACCTTCCATGAAAGAGAGCAATATGCACAACCATAGCTGAGAGAGCGGCAAATCCGAAACCGTAACTCATGGCAAAGAAAGTGCTCATATGTACTTGACCAAACTGTTTATACGCCACCTCATCAATCCGGAATTTAGAATTCACAATTTGGGAGATATCGTACACTGACCCATTTGCCATGAAAAGGTCGTTGGAAAATAACGGGTATGTCTTTGCATTATATAAATTTAACCAATAGCTCAACGGCGTCATTACATACATAGTTACAAAGAACCCCACCGCTACATTCGCAGTGGCAAACCATGGGCTAGCTAAAGGGCTACCTAAATATGAAGCGATTGAGGACCAATCGAACCCTAAGCTACCCAAACCGAGCCCTTGTAGACCCGAGCCTAGCTGTTGAACTAGGACTGATTTGGGTGCCACCCAGCATAACCATGAGAAAGATGTTAGCAGCGGGATAAGAAAACCTGGGAATATGTAATACCCAAAGCCGAGGATTAAGGCTATTAGGAAAAATTGGGTTCTTGTCGTTCCTCTCTTGGGTCGCTTTTCTTTTTCGTGTAGCGCTCTGCAAAGCCATAAAGTCACAAGATTAGTTCATTAGTAAAAAACAAAAACAAACAAAAACATCGAAATTATTTTGTGAATATGACTAGTGGGTCGTACCTGAACAATGAGACCTGGACGAGATTACCAGGCCACCACATCTCTCCCGGTTCAACCAGATATTTGCGGAAAAGCCCTGCCCATCCAAATCCCAGAACCTGCAGTATTTATGCAGTTAGAATTTTAAATATAAAATCTTGATGTTACAGTTATACAAACAATGTTAACATTTGGCAGGATAGAATCAAAAGAAAGTACCCCCATATTGGTTCCTTATGATAAAATTTCACAGTTTAATTCCTGATGTACCTTTTTTACTCAATTACACATAAATATAGTGCTATTTTACTTGTACTTACATGTATGTGTGTGTATTTAACAAGATTCTGTTTCAATTTTGTATTAGGATCATTCATCTATTTCTAAAAGTACATATTTCCATGCTCTTCAAAAATTACACCGCAAAAGATTTTAAATTTTAAACAATCAAAATAAATATGGTTACTTCATAAAACAACAAAAACACCCTTTTTTTTAAGAGTTCAGAAAACTAAAGATAAGTATGATTAAAGCTACATAGTAAAAGCACAGATATCTAGGGACTATAAAAGACCAAGTGGTAATTCTTAGAAGACTATTTTACCCCTAATTTAAATCAAAAATTGATCCTCCAATTATGCCTTATGTTCAATAAAAAAACTCTTATTGTTTAGATTAATACTATGTTTGACAACATATTTTTTAATCCAAAATCAGATTTAAAAAATTCAGAATTAGTCTTTTTAGGCTAAAAATCTTTAAAAGCTAAATAACTGACAGCATATTTTTAAAAGAAAATATCCAAAAAACAGCTAAAAAAAAATATGTTACCAAACGAACCTTAAATAGAATCATCAATTATAGGGACACTCATTAAATATATATATATAAAAAAATCATTAAACACAAACATGAGAATAGGATACACTTGCATTAAAAAAACACATATAGGTTCAGTTCATTGATCATACAAAAACAAACACAGAGAGTGGTAAACCTGAGTAGTAAACATGAGAATAAACGCGGGTAAAAAAGTAAGCTCCTTCTTGTAAAACAGCTTCACCGCGCTGAGCACGTGCGTGGCGTACACGCTCCCCGCCCCAGAGTTTGCAAAGATCGTAATCAGCACGTGCTCCTTGACATTAAAAGGGCCAGGGTTGAGATTAAACTCGAACCTTGACCCTTGAAAAAATACCCTCTTGGTAATGGTCCGGGCCATTAAATGGCCTAACGGGACCACAGCTATCTGGGCCGCTATTGAGCTTACGGACAGAGGCTCAGTACGGTACCAGAAAAACTGGTTTATGAAGGACAAGATCACGCATGAACCGAGTCCTAGGACCCACATGCGGAACGTTAGGACTGGTAAGGTTGGGTCATCTGTCTTGGGAACAGTTACGTCGACTTGCTTGATGGTGCATACGTCGGTAGAGTCTGTTGCAGAATCTATCGACAACGCCATTATGGCAAAATATTAATACTAAGACTCCTTATTATGAATGATAATGAATGAATATATTTTTATGAATGATGGTGAATGTGCTGTGTAAGTATATATAAGGAGTGGTATGGGTTAGAGTTAAATAGGAGTGTTTCACTTTTGTTACTCCCTCACTCCCATTTTTATGGTCTATTATTCCAATTTGGAATGTTACCGTTTAATTGTCCTCTTTCCTAAATTATTTAAGTATTATCTTCGTTTCCAATTAATTGTCAACTACGAAACTACGTTCAATTTTGACCGGCCAATAACTTGTATAAAAAATGTCGAAATGAAAATTTTCTAAAGTTAATCATATAGTTCAAACATTAAATTATATGATTTAGTTTTGAAATTTTTCACTTCGATAATTTTGATACGTATTATAAGCCGGTCAAAATTGCACGTAATTTCGTAAAGAACAATTAATTGGGAATGGAAAGAGTTCTTTTTTATGCATTTATATTTTTACCCTTATCAAAACAACTCATAGAATTTTATATTAAATATAACAAAATATACTTTGGAAAAATATGTAAAAATATGTCATAATATTGTCCCCTTAACATGGGTGAGTCCGGTTCCTAATGCGGACAATAAAATGTAAATAAAATATTATAAACAGTTATGCTATACTCCCATCCGTTCCTATTTAATTGTCTACTACGAACGTACGTGTAATTTTTACCGGCCAAGAACTTGTATCAAAATTGTCGGAATGAAAATTTTCAAAAGTTGACCATATAGTTCAAATGTTAAATTTTATGATTATACTTTAAAAAAATTATTTCGACAATTTTAATACAAGTTATAAGCCGGTCAAAATTGCATGTAGTTTCATAGTGGACAATTAAATGGGAACGGAGGGAGTATAAGAATCTTAAAAGGTCAATTACACTTTTAGTCCTTGTCGTTTTTGGAAATGTGTATTTACTTTAGAATGTTTAGTTTATAACGGATTGGCCATATTTGTTGGCATTATGAAAGTAATTAAAGAATCTGGCTTGTTTTTAAGAAAAAAACAAAATTACTTTAAATAGAAAATCAGAATGATTCAGCATGAAAAATTACGTTTTCAAGGACAACAAAAACTCAGCTTGTTAATCGTCCAACCAGGAAAACGAAAAAGCTAGTTATTGATATGTTAGATTTATATCCTAAAAAAAAGAAATATGTTAGATTATTGATATGTTAGATTTATATCATACAAAAATAAATATCAATTTTCAAGCATGAAACAATGAAAACACTCAATTTTAACAGTATTAACTTATTAAAAGTTTGGTCGTTCCGATCATATTTTCCATGATAAATTGTTCATGTATACCGTGTAACAATCTTGGCGCATACCCCAACTCCGAAAAACGAAACGACAGAATGTCTACACCTATGAAAGAAATATAAGCTATAATCCAGTCTTTATTTTTCATAAATATGCTTCTAGTTATGTCACTTTTTTGAAACATTTTTGAGGCCATTAGAATTCTATTTATAAAGTAGGGACCTTATTGTATTTAACCCCAGATTCAGAAAAAGATTCTTAATACAAGATAGATTTACAGGCTGGATACAATTCACAATAAGATTATTTTGTCAGTTTTTACTTTTTTTTATATGTTGCTTTAAGAAGAAAAAAAATTACAGATTATTTTTCCTACAGAAGAGCCTCCCTCCACCATCCCCACCTGTTAACTCAGCCATTTTTAATCAAACCTAACACATTTTAATAAACCGTTTACATTTAAACAAAATTCCAGCTTCCTTATTAATTTTATTATAATAACCCTACATTATTTTTTTTTATTTGTTATTATCTTTTAATAATCATAACAATATTACAAACACAAAAAAGTGGATCCCATGATAGTTTATTACTATTATACTCTCTCCGTCCCTAAACAAATATCCTCTACGAAAATACATGCAACTTTGACCATCAAAATTTTCATATCAAAATTACCGAAATGGAAAAATTGAAAATTTCATCATATAGTTCTAACCATAAACTACGTGATTAACTTTTGAAATAATTTTTTCCGGCAATCTATGAAAAAATTATCGATAAAAAATATACGTATTTTCGTAGGAGACATTTGTTTAGGGACGGAGGTAGTATTAATCTAGTAAATCACATGCATTCCTCATATATGAGGTGAATTTTGTGTTTTCTTAAATTTAGAAATTTATAGGGTTCCTGATACATGTCACTTTTTATACTATAATCATCAAATTTTAGAAAAAAATATGTTTTGAGAAAACAGATGCGGATGCTCGTATATGGAAAAGGAAACAATAAGGAAAAAAGGACAAGCTGGAAAAAAAAGAGAGAGGGTATTTTGCAACTTTTTATTTGTGCACATTTTGTTTAGTTGTTACAGTAAAAAACAAAGGACTTAATCATTTAACGATATAACATATATATATATATATATATATATATATGAACAAAGCTGAATAAGGTTGCAAATAAATCTAGTATTTTTTTAAAAACAAATATTAGAGTATTAATCTCTTATTAATTTCTCCGAGAAAACTTCTTAATTAGTAAAAAAAATTGAGCCAGAATTGAGTGCAACAAAAATTAAGACTAATAACGTATACAGCATATGCATTAACATGAACATGATTATATTTTCTCGCAAAATAAAAGATGGCTAGTAAAAAGCTTTCAGAAAAACATGAGAAAATAATAAATTGAACGAAAGAAAAAGTAAAACAGTAGAGCTAATTTTCACATGACAACAATCAATAACTGAACCCCTAATTATAGTTGATAAAAACAAGTTGCTCGTGAAAACCAATTTCAGATCAACTTTTTTCCTTTCTAATAATACTAATAGTGGATAAAAAAAAAAGAATATAAACATCAATTGGTCAATGGTTTATGTCTAAGTGTGAAGCAAAAGTACATGGACCACAACTTTTCATCACTTTTTAATTGATTTGAGTCTTAGTATGGTGTATTTTATTTTTAAATATATGTCCAAATGGATGTTAAGATACACTAAAGTTCATCTAAAGCAATGGCCATAACCTAGAAACTTGTGAGTAATAATAGTATTTTATGAACTTCTTCCCTTTCCCATACTTAAAAAGCTTGGTTTTTCCACTACATATATCAGGAAGCAGAGTACCTGACTCTGAGTCAGGGTTACTCTGCTTCCCACAATCATTGGATCTGTTATTAAATTTAAACTGTAGCAGATTCAATAGATGTGGGAAGCAGAGTAACCTTGAATCAGAGTCATGTACTCTGCTTCCCATATGTCACCCATTCATGTACATTCTTTCATAAAACCATGTATCCTTAAATCCTTCTGAAACTAATAATAATAATAATAATAATAATTTGAGGAAGGTGACATTTCATAATCAAAGACAATCGATTAATCATGAATTATCTTCACCTTGTTTTCAAAGTCATTTATGGATTCCAACTATTTCTGGGACAAGAGAAATAATTAAATAAACGAACATCATGTTCTGAAATTCCATAAAGCTTTTACTGCTTCTACTTTGTAAATATATATTCTATCCATCACATTATTGTCCACATTTATCATAATAATGTGAAAAGTTATAGTAAAAGATATAGCTTCAAACACAATCGAGAAAAAAAACGATGAAATATCAAGTATATATAGCAGTAAAGATCACACAGGTAATCTTATTACTATCAGCATGCGAAACTTTACCATTTTTTTTTTATCTTAAATAATGCTCAAATACAAAAATTAAATAAGTAAAAATTGACAAGGAAAAAGAAATAACAATGGTACTTTTTCATAAACTTTTTAATCATAGGCACGATTGAAATGGACAAAACTTTGCCAAAAACGACACAATGCATACTCTTGTGCGATTACATTTGGACCTTGGGGCTTGAATTATAATCTTTTAAATGGATGTTTCGAGAGAGCAGAAAGAAGAAAATGTCAATCAGACGTTACGATTCCTTTTATTTACGTATAAGTTAGGACTGAAACATAACTGTGAAATATTATCCACTTTATGCAAAAAGTTTCATGTCTAGCTTGATGTATTTTGTTAATTCCCCCAAATCGTTAGTTGAATAGCCTTTGCGACCAAAAAGAGATCAATTCTCAACTTGCAGTATGAACTCAAATTAAGTCCAATGGCAGCCCTTTTTATTCCACTATTGTTGAATAACTCTTAAGAAGACAAAAATTAATACGGGACCCTCTACTACAACTACAAGCACTTGTATCAAATTCAAAAGATAAGAAAATCCATGCAGATATTTCAAAGAAAACGAAAATCACATGGCAGTTGTCTTAACCAACTAGTTATTTCAAAAGCTTATTTGAGTGCAGCTTTTATAGCAACTTAAGTCGCTAATTTTTTGCAGTGCATTTGGTTGACGGAACCTGATGGAAAGCCGAATTTTCCAGGAATTTCTAGACTTAAAAGGCTGGGTGAACTCAGTTTTGTCTAAGACCTTGTTTGGATGCAAAATTTAACCTCAGTATTTTTTTTATTTTGCTTAAGGTTGGACCGTATCTGGTTTTATCAGCCTAAAAGTGAGTTTTTCTGATTCTTCTGCTTGAAATAGGTAGAAGCCAGAAAGTTTGGCTGGATGAGCCCATCATTTTTCGTTGAGCTTTAAAAAAAAAAAAATCTCTTAAAGAACCAGACAAATCCTTAAAAACTGAATGAGCCAACTAATAATCATGGTCGGGCCTCAAAGAGCCATCACCACAAGGGACAAACCGGCAAACTAAACAGCTGCCCAGAGACTTTCCAGTTTGATAATCTCTGCGTCAACTTAAGGCCATGGTTTCTTTCACTTTTATAAAGATTCCAAAAAAATTATAAGCTTCAACGCGTTAGTATATATTAAATTAGGCATAACTTGGTCAAATTATAACAGAACTGGACTGTCCATATCTTATGGTTCACAAACTTAAAGTAACAGATAACATGGTTCGACCATACAAACAAACCCTCCGCTTTCAAGTTACCACTTGATTTAAAACGCCCTAATGAATGCAACAAACAAAGCGATGAAAGTACTCGAAACCGCAAGGACGTTGATTCTCTCTCCTCGCACAACTTCAAGACGCAAAGGGCCCTACAGAAAAAGTACCGCTCCGCAATTTTAGTATGAATCTTAGGTCCAAAAAATATTTTAGTTTCAGCTTATAGTTAACCCCTTCAGTAGGAGACAGAGTAAGTCGATAAAATACTTCTTTTAGATGGCTTATGAAGTTTTTTTTGTTCTGTTTTCATTTATTTGTTCATTCATTTAATTTTTTTCTTAACGCAGGGTGAGAGGTTATTCCAAAACTATCTTAGAACTAGAATTAGTCCTTTGGATTGTTCAATGTTTGAATTGATTGTCCCCATCCCATGCGCTCGCCCCCGTCAGTCTGCTGTAAAATCCCAATAGCATTTCAAACATAGGGGACTTACTTTCAAATTTGAAGGGGGTTCTGTCCCCAGATAATAACATTGCCGGTTTGCAACAGTACTTTCATATACATATTTATAAATATATATAAAGAGAATGGGGGCCAACACATGGAGGTTAGAAGTTGTTACCTGTAAAACTGCAAATTAACGCTTCCCACGGCGCCCACTGCCTGATCTGGAACCACCAGATGTTCTCAAACCGGGGTTTCGAGCAAATTGCATCCTCAGATAGGCTGAGTCTCGGTCATGCTCATCAAACTTGTAACCTGCAAAATAGAGTTTAAAGATTCACTGAATCAAAAGTGTTCTCAAACAAATTGGAAAACGTAAAACTCTTTGTTTGTCAGGATCCATTTCCCTTCTCGTTAAATGTAAGCAACTGAAATCAAATCACTTGTCAAGCCACTAAATAAGTTAAATAGATAAACTATTGTTGAACTAAAAAGGAAAAAGAAGCCAGGATTCTAATACAAATTGAACTAAATAAATGGATAAGGACCCACATGTTACGTTTCCCCTTTCAGGTTTCCGTCATACTCTTTACACAACAGGACTCCTTACCTTCAAGGTTTCTAGTTTCCTGTTAATTAAATTAAATAACTCAAATATAAAATCATGAACTATAACCAATTTCAACTACTAACTAAATCAGTATGTTTGCATTTATTAAATTAGAAACTAATACCCTGAGCTACAGATGACCTGTTAGGCTGTTATGCAAGTCCAATATTTTTCTTTGTACATAACTATAGCTGTACTTGTATATGTAAACATATCTAATTAGTTCTTATGTTCTACAAGCAGACGATATAATCTCCAGAGGGGTTTCCTCTGTCTCCTCTCACTCCAATTCTAATCAGGATTATGACTAGCAACTCACACTATCACTAAGACACTACAGCAGCCTTTTTGTGTATTTCAGTTGATGTCTGCTGGAATTTGTTGTTAATTCCTTATTGATTATATATATTTTATTAAGCATGTGCTCTATAAAGAGGGTTCCTTCTCAAATTGTAAGACTGTAACAATCTTTATTCATATACTTACCAAACAACTTGAGACCACACCACCATCAGTAATTATGATAGCAGAGAAAAAAAATGCAAGAGAACGGAAACCAATCATTATTTCACGAGAAGAACTGTTAAATTATTGCTATAATGTACAGTTTTGGTATTCGAGGTTACCTTGCAAGGCATCCATCGCAGTTGCAGCATGAGCTGGACTTAAGAAATCAACAAAGCACAGCACCAGTGGATCTCCTTGCTAGGAAAAAAGGATATTTAACAGCTAGGACAGATCAAATAAGCATAGTTTAAGGGAAGAGAAGAAAAGAGAAGAAAAGAGAAGAAAAACTCACATGTTTGGCTTCCTTGGTCACTAGTCTCACCTCTTTGTAGCCTACAAAAGGGCGAAAAATATCTACAACCACCCAAGTTAAGGAGCACAGCTACAAGCTACGAATGCATGAGTTTATAAGTATTAAAAATGAGTCTGTAATACGATTCTTATTTTTACATAATTCACAAAATAGCTTTGTTTTTTGCTAACGGTAATTGACGTCAGTTTATGAAACAGATTTCAGCCTCAACTTAAAGGAATTTTTTTTAAATGATACCAAAAACACAACCTATAAATGTGAGTTCGCTAAGAACGATCCTCTTCCACCTTGTCTACAAACCCAAAAGGTAAGTTACATAAATGGTTCCCACAATTTGAGAGATTTTTTTTGGTTCCCGTAGATTCAGTTGCAACACTACTTTTCCTGCTACGTTGGATAAATCACGCATGTGCTCCCTACAGTTTCAATTGCAACAGCGTTGGTCCCATATCCGAACCTACTTAAAACACGGGTGCTTTTACTGTCATTTGTTGAAACTACGGGAACTCCTACTGTGTCAGTACTAAGCTATGGGACCACATAAATTTTTTACAAAAATTATGAGGACCATTAGTGTTGCATTGGAGCTATGGTGATCATATAAATTCTTAGTAAATAAGCATATCATTGCTGCATTTTCACCCCAAATGAGTGTAAGATGGATTTCACAATCCTCAAAATAAAAATGCAAAGTAAGAACAATTATGGCTTAATGTCTCAAGACTCTCAACACACCAATCGATAAAATCATGAGAAACTTCTTTACGAATACCACTTGGGGTAAACCCTCCACAAACAGCGCATTAAAGCAGTATGAGCTATTGAAAATGAGTTTGGTAGGGTATTAAGAATGAGTTTGTTATACTGTCTTTTTTTTGCATTTATTCAACATAGGTTTCTTTTAGCTAGAAAAAACACTTCGGTGTCATTCAATAAAATCATATACGAAAAAGGATACGAGACACCTCTCTGCGAGTACAGTTTGGAGGCAAACCCTCGACAAATAGTGTATCAGAAGCATCGTGAGGAAGACGAGACACTTCGGAAGCCCTCCTTACAAGACCCATTTCCATTCGACGCACTTTTTCGACCAAAGGTGGTTCTAACCCATAACCAAAAACACGCGGATCTTCAATCGAACGAGTTGGATGGTTACTTACACCGACATTTGAATGTCTTGTTGGCTCTCCCCCACCGTAAGCCGAAATCTGGTACCATTAAGAGAGATAACATCAGATACGAACCAAAAGCGGTTTAATTAGTAAGCAGATTTTAGGAAAACAAGATGCCTCTGGGGAAAGCTGGGTTTTTTCAAGCTTAAACTTTTTACTTTTTCATGCCAAAAAGACAGAAAATACCGGCTTTGTTAGCTGATCAACCAAACATAGACCAGCTTTTAAGAGTTGAGGTTAAAAGCTGCAACTAAACTAGTCCTTGGGGAAAGCTAGGTTCATCCAGTTTGAAGGCTTTTAGCGTTTTTGGGCAAAAAATCCTTAAGGTTTGGGGTTTAAGCTAATCAAGAGAATGCAGAGCATCTATGAAGCAGATAAGCAAAAAAGTAAGCTTAAAAGCTTCAAGAAAAGACCTACATTCCCTTAACGCAACAAACAATTTTAGTCCCTAGATTATAGTGGATTTGTCCCACTTTTGTCCATGTACTTACAGATCATGCGTTTCTAATTCTTACACATTAAATATTGAGCAAATTTAATTCCTAAATTTCCATTTAGATGCCTTAATCTAAAACCTTTAAAATAAAGTTTTGTGTAATAATACTGCAATTGTCCATAAGCTTTGTGTATTATTGGATTTTGGTCAAATCTTTAACGAAAAACGAACCATGTTGGGTTTTAGGACGAAGAATGCATAAAGAGAAAAATTGAGGGAATAAAGAAGCATGATATCAAAGTTGGGGAATATGCGGCATAAAGAGCTAAAACAATTACACGCACAACTATATGGCTCGTTTGGTTGCAGCCTCTAATCAAATAAGCTAGATTCTTTTAGCTGGAAAAGCTAAGCTGATTTTGCTTAAAGCTTTTATTTGTAGGCCAAATGTCAGGAAAAGCTAAGTTTTAAAGCTGATAAAACCATATGGAGTCCAGACTTTAGGCAAAAAACAACAACAAAAAAGGTGAGCATGCATGCAACCAAACAAGGCAGATATCAAACTTAACGCGATAAATGAACACGCAGCACATACCGCGGAGCGCAAGTACTCATCATAAGATACTTGGATTGAGTTTGTGTCTCTCACTACTTGTTGTGCAGCTCTTTCACCATCACGAGCCATAAGACTAGGAAACTCATGACCACCAGGAATATCTAAAGTTTAAACGGAATATCCGAAAAGGAAACGAACAAGGAAAAATTAAAACCAATTCAGATAATGACTGACTAAGGTAATTAAAATCAAAGGAAATAGAGTCAGCCTTCCGAAAGTTAATACTGTAACATCAATGATCAATCACATAGCTTCTTCGAAAAAGAAAGAAATAGAGTCGGCTTTACTGGTATCAACTAATTTGGTATACAGCTAAGAATGAAAATGACAGTCCTTAGTCTTATGAGAAAACCCCAATCCTAATTTACTCTTCAAATTTAAACTAATTGGTGCGATGTGTAAAGACATATATAACTGAGAAGTAAAAATGACCAGCCTTACTATAAATAAAAAACTTGAATCCAAAGTAACTATATTAAAGGTCCAAGACGCTTATAAGCTTGCTTAACTGATAAGGAGAAAGCAGGCTTTACTCCCAAGAAGAAAAAGATCCAAACCTAGCTAAATTAGTGCAGTGTATACTTATATATACTTACCAAGAAGCAAAAACGAATGTCCTTACTACTTATAACAAAGCCTGATCCAACTTAACTAAAAAGGTGCAAGATACTTATAGGCGGAAATAAATGATAAGGAAAAAAACAGTCTTTTACTCTAGAAGGGGGGAAATTAGTCCATAATTAACTATATTGCTGCAGTGTAAGAACGTATACAACTGAGAAGCAAAAAACGACAGTCCGTACTCTTCATAAAAAACCACCAATCTACGAAAAAATTGCAATGTATAAACAAAACTAACTATTAAGGGGAAACTACAGTCTTTACTGGTGAAAACAAATCGCTGCGTCAAATTTAACTCGATGTATAAACTTACAGGTAAAAATGCTACTTCGAATTTAACTCGATGTATAAACTTGCATAGCTAAAATCCCTAATTCTTATTTAACTAAAAAGGTGAATTATATCTAAAGGGAACAAAAAAAGTCTTTAATCATGATAACAAAACACTACATGGAATTTAACTAAATTTACATAATGTACAAATTTATGAGGAAAAAATAATATTCTTACTCTTTACTCTTTAGTATAAAAACCCAAATTGAATTTCACTCAAATTATGCATTACACATACAAATGGAACAAAACCCAATTTCAAATACATATGGTATAGACATACATATATATATATATATAAAAAAATAAAAAAAAATAAAAAGGTAAAAAAAGAAAATACCGAAATCAGAACGAGGTCGTTTTCCGGGGATGGTGGAAGGTTGTCTCCAATAAGCATCTCCCATATTTGTCTAGAGAGAGAAAGTGGTTCTCTTCAAATTTACTAAAACCTTTTATTTTGGTACCAAAAGTGTTAAAATTTGGATTTATATACTTTATCTAATTTGGTCATATGCTTTTAGTTTTTGCAATTGAACCTTGTATAATAATTAGTGTAACAATTAACCCCCTATGTCCGGTTAATAGAATGGCGAATACTTGTATTTGTTTGTCGGGCTTTCGAAATTTTTTACTATTGTTTATAAAATGTTTTTTTTTATTGAAGATTATTTTGTACCGTTTTTTCCCCGTAAAGTTCTTTTTGGAGAAATTTCAAAGTAGAGAGGCAATGTACATGGGTTTTTTAAGAGTCAAATTACAATTTGTTACACCAACATTTGTAATTTGCCCGATTTTTATTCTTTACAAATTGCATCAGAAGGGGAAATATCAATGACAAATGACAATCATTATGTGATGACGGAGAATACGGTTACGTGTGTTTTATACAAATGCAAAATTCGGTTATATTGAAGAGCATTTTGTAGTATACCTGATCTTCTTGTTGCCGTTATTTTGTTTTTGGAAAATTTCTTGTTGCCGTTATTCTTTAGATGAAAATAATAATGATGCACATGTTTGGATCAAGCAATCTCAAAATCAGTTCATGTCCAAGAATATTTCGAACAAGTCATGGCCCGATGCCCAATTTTTTTGGTCATGCTCGAGCTACATCACAACTATATAGCTTAATCAAAGCATGTTATTAAGTCAACCCAATAGAAATGAATCTGTCAAATTTTATCTTTTTTTTTAAAAAAAATACTCATATTCTAATTTACTAATTACTCATATACCATAATACAATTTAAATACATAAATAACTAAACAAATATGTTACTTCTCACGTATACTTCTATTACTCATCATATACGATTATTAATTTATTATATTCATTCCATCATTTTTTTTTTAAAAAAAAAATTGAATTTATTTATGTAAAATCATATTTATATACGTATCACACATATAGCAGATGAGTTACGATTACTAAGTCAAATATTGAAAGTGCTAAACTCATCAAATAATATACACTTTGATAATAATATATGTAAAAATTACTAAACTCATCAAATACTAGTTGAAGATGGATATGGTACACGTAGTACTCATATTCACACAAACTTAAGTATGGCTCGGTTACCATTGAATTGTACATTACGAAATTACGTGCAATTGTACATTACTAGTCGAAATGATTTTTTTTTTTAAATACAATCATAAAATTTTACATTTGAACATTCCGACAATTTTAATATAAGTTATTGACCGGTTAAAATTGTACGGAATTTCGTAATAAACAGTTAAATAGTAACGTATTGAGTTGAAAGTAGATTAATCTGGATTGGATGTATAACTGGATTGTCAGTTGTCACTCAATTTTTTCCAATTAAGTATTTTTATTTTTATTTTTTGCAATGGTAGGCTGGTGGGTGAGTTATAGTATGACTTTATGAGCATGTCCCAATGCAAAAATAAAATAAAATACTCCTTATGTCAATTATTCAATCAATTTGTCTAATAAAGGATTTTTATATTACAAAACAGAATGTGTTTGCTTAGGCAACACTAAAAAATTACACTTTTGGTGATTTATTTACAAAAATCAAATATAATTCTCATTTACAATACTACCCTACTACGTTCGCTAAAATTAAAAGAAGCTTATAATATAATTCTGTATAAAATTTTACCTCGTGAAGATGTTGACGTGACGTCTATCGATCGTTTCTACACACTAAATCCGATATATATCTTATTTTTTTTAGATCAAATGCATCTCAAAATTGGTTAATGTCGAAGAAAAGTTCAAACAAATCATGGGGTGATGGCCGAATTTTTCGATCATGCTCGAGCTACATCGCAAGTATAGTTTAATCGAATGTTAGTTGAAATTTGAAGCTCTAACTTTTATGGATATGATACACTTTGTCAATAATATACTCCTATGTAAAAACAGTAAATGTTTCAAAAACAAAACAAAAAAAAGTAAAAGTATTTTCATGGAAGCAGAGTAACTTACTCTGAGTCAGAGTTAATCTGCTTTCCACCGCCATTAGATGTGTTATTTTATTAATACTGTAGCAGATCCAATTGCTGTGGAAATCAGAGTAATCCTGACTCAGAGTCATGTACTCTCCTTCCCTATTTTCATACACACACCCGAGTATAAAGTACAAACTTGATTGCATTCATAATTGCATTGTCAGTTGTCACTCAACTTTATCCAAAATATTTTTTTTATTTTTATTTTTATTTTTATTTTTTGCAGTAGTAGGGTGGTAGGTAGGTGAGTTATGAGCATGTTCCAAGACAAAATAAAATAAAAATATGTCAATTATTCAATGAGTTTGCTTGATAAGGGATTTTTATATTTCAAACAGTGTGTTTGCTTAGGCAAAACTATAAAAATACTGTTTCATAATAATTCTCATTTACATAATTATCGAATTACGTTCGACAAAATTAAAAGAAGCATATAATATAATTCTAAACAAAACCAAGTTTGCCTGATAAGGGATTTTTATATTTCAAACACACTGTTTGCTTAGGCAAAACTATAAAAATACTGTTTGATAATAATTCTCATTTACATAATTATCGAATTATGTTCGACAAAATTAAAATAAGCATATAATATAATTCTAAACAAAACCAGTCATTTTATAGGTACAACTTAAAAGCATATCTTTAATAAAATAAAACAAAAAATTACACACTATAACTTTATCCAAATGAAACCATAATTTAGTCAAAGTGAGTTATCCTCTAATCCCACCTAAACTAGTGAATTTTTAGCTTCAGCAAAAAGTCAAATTAAATTAATAAAGTTAAAAACAGTTTTGCAGCTTGCTCGACTATCTTCCAAACCTTTAAAACTGTAAACGCATATCATTGAACGAAGCGCGTCAAATATCCATAGATTACTCTCGGAACTCACATAGACTCCTAAATTCTAACGCTCGTTACATGAACAAGCCCCGTCAGTGTGACGGTGACGCATAGACATAACGGCAAAATGGGCAACTAATATAATCATTTAATTTAAAATATAAAAAAAAATTGCAACACAATGATATTACATATGATCGTTTTTCTTTAAATAAGTTGGTACTTGGTTCCACGCATCTATTTAAATATAATTCACCTTTTGTTTGCTTTCTTTTTCATTCATAATGGTTTTTTTCCGACAACTCATTTGGCTCCAACATGCTACACGCCACATGTTTATTGTAGAGACATGATCCGAAATATATGTGGTGACATATTTGTTGAATTAACTTCATAATCTATCCCTTTCCTAGGGAAAATTGCTATTTACTACCCCAATTTATAAGCTTTTAACAACTTTCTATCCAACCTATGTGATTTTCTAATTTGATACCATCCTATTGGTTTCGTCTCCAATCAAGGGATTGTTTTCATTCACCAGATTTAGTCAGAATTGTTCATTTACGATCTCACCCCTAGATTTCCCTCCAAAACCACTTTTAACTTTCCCTTCAAAACCAATTTTAACAGTAGTTTTGGAGGAAAAGTTAAAAGTGGTTTTG
Source organism: Primula vulgaris (assembly GCA_963920805.1). Classification (NCBI taxonomy): domain Eukaryota; kingdom Viridiplantae; phylum Streptophyta; class Magnoliopsida; order Ericales; family Primulaceae; genus Primula; species Primula vulgaris. The sequence continues at coordinate 556,713 of OY987214.1, read as the reverse complement.
GAAGGAAATACAGGGATGAAATCGTAAATGAACAATTATGACTAACTCCGGTGACTGTAACTGGAGATAGTCCCTTGATTGGAGACGAAAACAGTAAGATGAGTACCAAATTAGAAAAACATACAAGTTATGTAAGATATTGTTATAAGGTGATAATTAAGGTAGCAAATAGCTATTTTTCCTCATACTTTATACTCACTTTGACACCTTGACATTGAAAGAAATGTACATCCGTTTCTAATTAATTATCCATAACAAAATTAGTGTAATTTTAACCGGTCAATAACTTATATCAAAATTGTCGAAATAAATTTTTTTAAAAACTAATCATATAGTTAAAATATTAAATTATATAATTTAGTTTTGAAATTTTTCATTTTCATTATTTTGATAAATGTTATCCGGTTAAAATTAGACGTAATTTGGTAGAATAAATGAGTATTATTTTTTAAAACTTTAGGCTAAATATATTAATAGTAACACTTTTATGAAATGATGTGTTCTTCTTATTCTTCACTCTTATCTCCAATCCTGTCTTTATCAACTTGAGTTTCTTTATTCCTAATTTCAAACCCAACCAATTAGCTTAAAACCCAACTATCTTTTACTCAATGTTTATTTATATATATAAATGTTTATTATATTTGACTAAATTCCAATTTTAGTCTAAGTTCACACGCCAGCTTCTTTTTATCTTTTGAGCTCATTTCTTGATATATTTTTTTGTTTTTGTTTTTGTTTTTATATCTGATAAGTGAATTGGATTGTGGGTTTTGATTTAATCAGAGTTTAAAATGGGAGATTTGATCGGGCCTCGCGTGTATTGCTGCTATAAGTGTAGAAATCATGTTTCTCTTCATGATGATATAGTTTCCAAGGCCTTTCAGGTCAACTTTCTTTCAAAATTAATTCATTATTCTAATTATGTTTAACTTCAGATTGTTTGCCAGTTTTTTATATTTTGTTTTGTTAAAATCCGTGGTTTTTGGATAGTCGGATTATTTAGCTTTTAAAAAAAAAACAGATTTTTTAGGTAAAAAGTTCAAAAACAAAAATCCGGATTATATGTTGATATGTGTAGAAGTTGAGTATTCATCTATGTAGGTATGGAGTAGAATATAGGCATATTTATCATTCAAGAATATAAGATAATTTAAGTAAACAAATAAAAATTGAGAATGAATTTTCTGTTATTGCATATCATGTTATAAATTATCTTTTGATATTGTTCAGGACTTTTGCTACAAAAAAATGGCTTGATTAATTAATTGACTGCATAAATAAGAACTATTTTCTTCGCAGTGACGTGATTAACTATTATTACTCCGTTTTAGAAATGGATTATGTTGAAAGTTCTTTGAGAATTGGAAGAGGTGTTTAATTTTGGATTATGTTGAGAATTCGTTTGCTTGCAGCTTTTAAACAAAAAGGCAGCTTATTTGTCACTAAATAAGAGAGTTGTGTCTTATTCAGCGTAAAAGTTGTATTCTTATAGCATTTCAGGCCATGAAACCAAGAATGATTGGCTTTTAAGTTGGTCTAACAATGGAGTGATGCTTTTAAGCCGTAAAAACTAAGAATGTAGGACTTGTTAACTATTTCAGTAATTAGTCTATATAATGGTAAATTGTTATTTACAGTGGTTGATTCTTCACCAGAAGCTGTTTACACTTTATACAACTATTTTTCCTTAGATAAACACCTCGTTTGCGCCTGTTTGGAGTTAGAGCAGGATCTAAAGTAATTTTTATCAAGATATAAAACTGTCGCAAGCGATATTCCTGTTAGTCCTGTCTTATTTTGAGCCATTACAGAAGTTTGAGTCGCATATACAAAGAAGATAAAATAATAGCCAGTTCTTTTGATTTACTCATTGTAGATTTATATAGCCTTCTTTCAGATCTTGATCTCTTATTACTATTAAATTAATGAAAATAATATTCAATAGTGTTTTTTGGGGAAAAAAGGAAAGCGTTTACTTCAGTTCTAAGGGAGTTATGTGCCCTTTTGTTAAAGCAACTAAATGCAGCTTTTATTCTCAGATTTTTTGCTTGCGATCTGGACTTGGTTGCCAGCCTAAAGATAAGCGCTTTTTATTTCTTGGCCTGAAAATTGAATAGGCTATAAGATTTAAGTCGGATGTGGCAACTTTTCTCTTGAGATTAAAAACCAGCTTATTTGCCTAAAGGCTGCAACAAAACAATCCCTACATAACTTCTATTTATTTAATTCCTTTTTTAGGGAAGACATGGTCGCGCTTTTCTGTTCTCTCACGCAATGAACGTCGTTATGGGTCCGAAAGAGAACCGCAGCCTAATGACTGGTCTCCACACAGTTGCCGATATATATTGTAGTGATTGTAGAGAAGTTTTGGGATGGAAATACGAAAAAGCTTACGAGCCATCACAAAAATACAAAGAGGGGAAATTTATTCTCGAGAAGTCAAAAATCATCATGGAGAATTCCGAATCTACGCACTAGTCTTCTGCAAAAGTATTCATACATTCATGGTTTTCAAAATGTAAATACGTGTTTGGTTTGGTTCTGGTTAGATTTGTTTCTGCCTTTCTTAACAGAAATTGAAAAGCCGAAGCATTTCATATGTAAATAAGAATTTACCAAACTATGTCTTGTATTAAACTACAACTGGAAAATGGTTGGCGTTGCAGTGGTTCGATGTATGATGACTAAAAATTTGTCATATTGGTTGTTTCGTGTTTATAAAAATGTTCATGTTCAAATTTTGCTTATATCCAAAAGTCCCTTTTCGGAGTCCTGGAGAGGAAGATGCATCTTGGATTGACGTATAGTGCGACTTGTCAGATATATTGGGTCATATGGGATTTCCCCGTTTTCTCCCCCGATCGAGATATCCTCTATTTTGCCCAAAATAAATAGTAACTGAATCATCAAAAGAGAACTCTTATGGATTTCTGCTTAAGTATTGCTTAGACGACCTTAATTACCAAGTAGGCATCGATTCTGTAGATAACTTTGCAGCTGCTCTACGGTGCCGCCTCTTCTTTAGAAGTGACTCAAAACCCGTATTTTTTAAATTAAAATTTTACACTTTAACCACAAAACTAATTAACATAAAGTTCAGGAAACAATTAAAAAAAAGTGCTCGGACCCTAAACACATCAGATGTGTGGAGAACATTTTACCATTCTTTCATAAAATAATACTGTGTATAATGTTTTTTTATCTATCTACACTTGCGTTTGGTGGATTCCTAGCTAATAATTATTGGTAGCGTTGAACCAATTTAGTGGAAGGGTTGTGACGTTGAACAACCTAGGAAGACGTACATCGTTCCATCATGCATTTTCATTTTATAATTTAATCTAGAAGATAAATGTTATTAGAGGGAAATAAACTTTTCCCCCACGTCCTAATGAAATTTTTTGAGGAGGCCAACTCGAGAAATGAGAATTATCGCAACCGTTTCGAAGTTCTCTATTAATCCATTTAACAAGACGATATGAACAAAAATTACTCACCAAAGTAAAGAGTGATTATAGGAGGTACAAAGAGCTAGTATTGTGGTGGTAATGATGATTATGTTGGTGATTGTGCAAATTACCATAGTTCATTATTGTGATGATGTTTATGATCGATGTTGTCGTCCATACCGCTCTTGTTGCCGCCATCCTGTTTTAGAAAGAGCCGCTAAACGATCGGACCAGACAGGCGCCGCGAGTTAGAGCTGATAAGAGATCACCGACTCCCGGGAGGAAGAATGGGAAGCTACGTAGTTGACCCTACGAAGACAAACTCTCGTAAAACTATGGTTCCGGGTTCTAAGGACTAGTTTTGAACGTTGTAATTGCTGTAATAATGTTATATAATAATAAATCATATGAATAAATTGGTCTCAATATGAGCCATTTACTATTTCAGAAAGTTCATATATGTGTTTGCTTGATTGGAATGTTTAATGACATGCAATGTTAGTGTTTTGCAAGTGAATGCAATTTAATTTTGCCAGTTACAATTTTAATTGCTTCTTATTATTGGCTTTCATGACATGTAACTCTTAACATATTTTTGATATAAAAACATAGTTGTACGTATTACCATTAAAAAGGAAAAAAAAAAGAATAACAAGAAATAAAATACACATACGCATTCAAACACATATACATACACTAGTAATCGTGCTTCATGCGTTACGTGTGTGACGTACAATGCAATTAAAATATATAAAACAAGTGTAATTATGATACAAATATGTGGATAATACAAAAAAAAATAGTATAAGATCATAAGACTTAAAAGAATGTTTGGTTGTTAAATAGAGATAAATAGTGTTATTAGTTATTACTTTTTATATTTTTTTATGTGGGTATGGTATTATTGTAATTAAAAAAAAAGTATAGGGGTATTTTAAAAAAATAATACCTAAATTGGGTAGATTCATTTGACTTGCGCTGACTTATTATAATAGAATGATATAGAGAGAGAATCACACCGTCAATCACTTGGCTGTGGCTCAATACCGCTTCCGTCGAGTCACATGTGAAATATGTTTTACCTTGGAAACACAGTGTCATATTCATCCAGAAGCAGAAAGATAACAAAAAAAATACTGTTTAAAGGAAAACTGCCTCGCAGTTGACCCGTTTACGGACTTTAGTCATTCTTTTTTGTATCATTTACATTCTTGTTGTGTGACATATTAGCTAGATATATAGATATGGAGATACAAGTATAGAGAGATAAAATAGTCGTCTTTTATTCATTGATAAGTGTAGGGAAGTTACATCAAGAGACCCCCTAACCCTCTTTATATAATAGAAGGTAGGGTTACATATGCTAGGAAAGCCCAAGATAGGCCCACTATGAGTAAGGCCCAATAGTCCAATAATATCCTACAACACTCCCCCTTTGGACGTCTTGAATTCTTCGTCTTCATGCAGTCTATCTGAGTCGAGTTCATTCGCAGTGCTAAACACATAAAAACCTTAGGGCCGGAAAACCCAGTGTGGGACAAAACCGGTACCTAGGAGAAACTGTGTAGCCGAATGATATATGCCGAAATATCATGCAAGTAACTAACCACAAAACAGTGTGCCTCATCAAAACCTTGCCAGAGCAAACCCAATGGGAAAATCTCTGATCGAAGGAAAAAGAGTGCAACAGTGGTAGTAGTAGGGGATCAACCACAAAACAGGTGCCTCATCAAAACCTTGCTAGAGTAAACCCAGTGGGAAAAACCTCTAGTCGAAGGACAAAAGAGTACACAGTGGTAAGAAGTATACAACCGGATACTCCCCCTAATTTCGGCAATCTTAAGTGAGATATGATGGGAACGTGTCTCGCTAAAAACCTTGCCAAGGAAAACCCAGTGGGAAAAAAACCTTGGTCTAAGGACAAAAAGAGTACACGAGCATGCGACTGGATGCTCCCCCTCACTTGCACACGACAGGGTGCGAAGATTTCGACTAAGTAGTAATTAGTGCAATAAGCATTCACCTGGATGCTCCCCCTCACTTGCACACGACAGGGTGCAAGGATTTCATATTCCAAGAAAGAGAACGAGCATTCGACTAGATGCCTCATTTACTTGCACACGACTGGATGCAAGAAAATCTAACGTGGAATAGAACGAGCATTCAACTGGATGCTCTTAAAACTTCATATGTGAAGATTTATTTCGGCAAGAAATGCTAAATAGCATAATCTAGTCATGTCTCTCTTGATCGATAACAACAAGTTGTCCTCAAATAAGACAAGTGTTTTATCTAGATCGTGAGACAGAGCATATGCAATTCAAATATGGCTAATACGAGCTCGAAGCCATATACACTCTCTAGTCGTCTCATAGAGCACGAGTAGATCAGAGTGATTCGTTTGGAGTCATTCCAAGACCTCCAAGATATTGCCTTATTCCTAATGGCAAAGACAGACCATGTTAGGGATATCCCTTATGCGGGTCTGATAAGTAACCGGCATCGGTATAACCGAAAAAAGGTTGCGTTAATTCGAGTACCGAATGGGGTAGGTACACTCGATGACGCAAATGGGATAAGACAAGCCCTCATTCCAAAATTACCATAAGGTAAGGGAATGTGTCTTTAGTGCCATTTCGATGGCAGCGTGTTAGCGCGATGCTGTGTCGAGCTATACCATTCACAGCATACGAGATGTTCGTCCTAGCACATTAGACCAAGTACAATAATGCGCTTATTGTACTTAGATATGAACATCATGGTTCAATATCTCTTCATCGTCACATCAGGGACGGAATGGGTCTATATCAATGTCTAGTGATCGAACGATCATGGGAGAATCTGACGACTTAGCGTCATGATGAATACAACGTCATAACACCTTCTGGGTGTAGTCTGAATCATGGACTTAGATTCAATCTTTACGGGAGTCGATCATCAGGCCGAGTCACTACCGTTTCTTCCCAAAATCCTTCATCTCGAAGGCAAATCCAAAAATGGATCGCGTAATAAAACACGCAAGGGCATAATACTTGTTCAAGTATCCCAAGCTAATCAAGTACTCACTTAGGCGGTATACCACATCCGCTCGGATTATATTAATCCATATAGTGAACGTCTCAGTTAATTGAGATCGTGTTCCGTGGTCAGGAACTACTTGATTTAAGCATTATGAAGTCACACAAGGACCTTCATCTATATCTCTTTGTCTAAATCCCCATAGAGATAAAACAGTGACCACAATCACATACTGCATAATCAGTTTTTGGGAAACTACTAAACTGATAAAGTAGGGGACCGTTATAACGTCCATTACGAGGAAATCAACCATCTCGTAATCAATTCCAAGATGTGAGAGAAGCCTTGCGCTACTAGGCGAGCATTCTACAATCTCATTATTCTCATCACTTTTCCTTACGAATAACCAAATAAACGAACTCGTTTAACATTGGTGGTGTTGGAGCTACAGGTCCGAACACACTTTCGCTAAGGAGTCTACTTGGATTGCAAGTTTCCATTAGTCCAGTCTATTCTATGTTGACTTCAGGCAACGGTTCATGGTTCCCTATCATAATTTGCTCATATTATCAGTCGTCACCGAATATATGAACAAGTAATCAATGACAGTCTCGTTTCGCTTCAATATCGTCTAAGATATCATGATCGACAGATATTTCGAGATTCTTAGGATGAGGAGGAAATCACACATCTCCTTGATCCTTTATAATCTCGTGCGACAAACGAGTTTCAGTTCACCACCTCTGGGGCTGAACGATTAAGAACCGGTCAACTTCCTCATATCTTAGGAAGGATGACAGACTGACGGCCGACGGCAGCGTTCTTTGCTTGGCGGGTTCGGCCAAAACAACGTGTTACGACAGGAACACGGCGTCCTACAGGGACGTCTATCCTTGCAAGCATTTTGCAGCAGGTATAAATGATCTCGTGACATCTCATAAAGTCATTAAATGCGTCTGGCATTTAGTTAGACTTGAGGGAGTCTATGCACTTACTTATCACTAAGTGCAGTTTTTGGGATCAAGCTAAGACTGAGTGGGTTATGCCACGTTACTTCACGTCGTTCCTTATCAACGGTAACGTGCAAATCTCCCCCTAACGATGGGGAGAACAGTCTTAGCGATGTCACTTTCGCATATCATGCGATAAAGAGATCGCTTGCCAAGGTTACTCTATCAAATGATAGGCAGGGGATTCATAATCGACTTATGTCCCCTTCAGAGGTCCATATTTTGAACGCTATAGCGGCTCAATCAAAATATTAATTTAGCACTCCAAACACGCGTTAATATGAGACTTCTGGCTCATAACCAGTAACCAGCTGGTACGCATATGGTGTTTGAGTGTCTATGGGCCTCATGACGGACCAATGCAGCAAAATAGCATAACCCCACACGGAAATATAAATCTTGGTGTGCAAGACCAAGAAGTGATTGCAATCATTTGCAGTCGCATCATCAAACTTTCCGTGAGTCCATTTGGGTCTGAACATAATCGACAGGATGTTCAATTTCAATTTCCAAACTCAAGTAATTCAAATCGAAATTTCGATTATTACTCTTCGGAATTATCAAGTCGGCTAGACTTTTCAGGATAATCCGGATCATGAGCCATCAACTTAATGATAGGGCTAAAAGTTTGGAAAATACTGCATTTATGTGGACAACATTAAAATGTGACCATATTGTCGATGCATCAACCATAACCATTTATTTTTATGGTCCGTCTTATGGTTGGATAAGTCCACAATAACTCCTTCAACTCTTTACAAGAATTCTACGAGTTCATTTCGTGATCTTTTCACATACCAGTCTTTCAAAATGAGCATTAATGGCATGAATTTCGGATTAATCGCGAAATATATTCTCAGAGAGAATCCAAATGCGATGCGATTATAAATCAAGCATCGTCTTTTGACCCGGGAATATCTAATCCGGTCAATGCCACAATATCAAAATGCTCTTATCAATCGACGACAGGCGAATGATAGTAAAGACAATCATGTCTTAGCATTTAAATTCTTTATCATTCGACGACAGGCGAAATGATAAGGAAACTTTAAACGCTTTAAAGAATGTGATAGCAACCACTTGAAAGACATTTCAACTCCTCTAAAATACGCTTTTGGTCGTATTGAATGGAGACTATGTAAAGAAATTTCAATTCTTTCATGAGCTATTACCAGGTAACACTGGTTTTCTCGAATATTTTATAACTCAACAAAGGTACGACAGGACCTATAGGAGTATAACGCCTCATATTTGACAAATCAATTTGGCTTTACCAAAGATTTCGATTTGGAACGACAGGTCCAGAATCGCTGTCACTGAGTACACTTTTAGGCAAGTAGTTGGTGAAATTATGTGGTACACTGTTAACCACTATTTCTAGAAAACCAACTACACCACAAGTATTGCCTAAAATTTCGTAATTTAAAGTTTGGTCACATTTGTCAAAAGAATTTGCTCAATAAACACTTTAAATTATTTCGAGAAATTTCATAAACAGGCAAACCATAATCCAAAAGTATGGTCCAGATGGAAAAATAATAATCCAAATGGAAAAACATAATCCAGATGAGCGAAAAAAATGGCTCAATGATTTATCAAAATCAGTAAAGAAAGGTATCAAACTCATTTGAGCCACAAAATCGGGGGTCTCAATAGTTTTCTTTCAATTAACTTTAACCACATTAGCATCGGTTTTTCCACCTTTATAATAGTTGTGAACTATTTAAGGAGTAACCGTGCATGACCTTTGTCTTTATAGCATAGAGTTGCCTCCTTGAGCATTATCTCTTGCTTTGTGACAACGGGCCATATTGTTCCTTTCAATTACTGTCTTGAAGCCACAGGTTTTCAATTTTGACGATTGTCTAAAATCTCGCTTGGCTAGGCGATTCATCGGGATCGCGACAGTTCGAGACAAATAACACTTGTCTCGGTTCTCGATTCGTGGAAAAAAATATACACGAAGAGCATTAATATCAGGCAAACAATTCGCCATTGACCCAATAGGATTAAAACTACTCACCGGGGTAATTTTCTTATCCAATAACAGATGGGCGATAAAGGAACATGGTGAATATAAATTCACGATACTGCTTATGGAATACAATTTCCAAGCTAGTATTTTGGTGAAGGATTGCTCCAATATGTCAATTTCAGACATTTGTTCACCATAGACGTTATCACGTCTCAAATGTGGCGGCGGAATAAAATCAACGCCTTAGCATTCATCCCGATGGTAACAACAAACTCGTGTTTTACTCATCAAAGATGGCATCCAAAAAAAAAATTTGGGCATCACATTTTCACACATCAGGGTGACTAACATGTGGTGACGGAATAACATCAATGTCTAAACAGTCATTTCGCAAGTATGTTTTGCGAATTTTCTCATCATAGATGGCATCCAACATGTGTTGGGAGTTCTGGATTATTTATCATATAAAACGACTGGTTTATATGTTTATGGTTTGCACAAGCACAAACTTTTTTTTCGAAACGACAGGTTCGAAAACATTAGTTTTGCTTCTCATGTGAATCGGTTTTCATTGATCGAACGACGGGTCGATACTGAAACACCAATTCGGCGAAACATACATCACTATATAAACACACTCGGGGAAATTATTATTTAGTCAACCCCTTTCGGTAGCTCTACTTGAAAAACGACCAGGAAAGACGGTGAGGGTGGAGGGCACGAATGCCACTTAAAACCCGACCTCATTAGGATATCGACTTCCGCCTATATCTTTCCTAGACATCGTATCCAAATAGGTGAGCCTAGTTGGGGAAGGTTCATAATTTTTCCAACTTAAATGTGAAAATATATGATTTCGCAAATTACCATATTTTACACAAGTGTACATGGCAGTAAATCAATACATAGATCGTACCTGCTTGCATGATTAAATAATATAGCAGTAGCATGGTAGTACATATTAGCACAATCTAAATTTACCAATTTACACTAAGCAAGATATTACTCAATATTTATTATTCTATTGCTATATGTGTAAGTTATATACATGGTAACTAAATCATTCATATACGTAATATATTCTTAATTACCAATTAATTCTATATGGTAATCTTAACATGCAAAGGTGCAATATATTTAATTACTAATTTACCATATCACATGCAGGGAGGGCAAATTTTAATTAACATTATACAATATACATGCAATTTCTATACATGGTAATACAAACACATATACTATCATGCATACAAGTACTATACTATGGGACCAGTGATGTAATTACAGTAAAATATATTCAGTTTTAGAATAATTTACATAGTTAATCCATAATATTTAGCGTGATACAGGTAAGTCCTGGTGTGTTTAATGTGTACAGATTTAGTCCAATAGGTTATTAGAACTACTGATTTATTTACTTCTGCATCAAACAATATATGTTGGCAATATACAAGTGGGAGTTCCAATTATTTCTATGTCTGTGACTACATCTAAAATTCGGCCATGGTGTTACTCCACAGTCAACTAAAACCCTAGCAAAATAGATTGCACACATATAAACACAGATGGCATGCAGTAACAACTAATAAACTATTACATCTTATACAATCATGCATGAATTATTAGCATATGCCAGCACTAGCAATCTATTTATACAGTTCATGAATTTTATTTACGAGAGTAAAAAAAATATGTACCATACGCCTCGTATTTTGGAGATGACCGGCGTAACAAAAAAATTTTCAAAGTTTAGCTGTATGTTTATAACCCAATCTTCGAGCTTAAACCTTGGTCTTCGAACAAATTCCTCAATCTCCTACCTTTTATTTCAATCTTCGCGAGCAAAGTGCTGATAACGTGTTGTGTGACATATTAGCTAGATATATAGATATGGAGATACAAGTATAGAGAGATAAAATAGTCGTCTTTTATTCATTGATAAGTGTAGGGAAGTTACATCAAGAGACCCCCTAACCCTCTTTATATAATAGAAGGTAGGGTTACATATGCTAGGAAAGCCCAAGATAGGCCCACTATGAGTAAGGCCCAATAGTCCAATAATATCCTACAACAATTCTCTTTTTGTTACGGTTTGTATTTGATATTAATATCTTTGAGAATATTATATTTCTATTGTTTCTCCATTTATTTTATGTAGAAATTATTTTGTTTCGCAACAACGTACTCAACAGTCTTAAACACTATTTTTATGTTTTGTACGTTGTTGAAATAATTGTATAGATTAACATAAAATTATTTTCGTGACTAAAACATTTAATTATTTGGAAAATCGTTTTCTGACAAACTTTTAGTTTTAATAAATTGGTCTTTTTGCTTGAATTGTCAAAGGCGTTTTTCATGTGTTTTACCTTATTTGGGGTTTTGCGAAAATCCTTATTTCCGATTTTAAGCCATCTCTTATGTAGTCTGTATGCTTTTTGTGTACTTTGCGTATTAGCATGGTTAGGATATGGATTTACTAACATGCATCTTGTGTATTGTATCGCATGTATATTCGTAGTAATATGTTTATTGATATATTAATTATTTACATGCGAGCATATTTGATTGCGTTTTGCGTAAATCTATAATTTGTTTGATGATAATTTCAGTGATTAAATGGTTAATCATGTTTATTGGAAATAGACGTTGGTGTAAAAATATGTATCATGTATGCCCGATGCATATATACTTGCATAATATTGTATGTCCATATATATATTTATATATATATATATATAGTGATATATGATAAGTAGTCAAACACGTAGTATCATGTATGTTTGGTTTCCGGAACATGTGCACCCAAGACTAGATGTACAAATATTTGTGTATCTTTCGTATCTTCTTACTTATTTTTATTTAAATTTTAAATTTTCACAACTTATTTCGTAAATTTATAATCTTTTATATTTTATTGTATTCAAATTTTAAAACATTTGGACATAATATTGTTTTAGACAATTTTTCTAATATTTAATGTTTAATTTACACTAATTTATACATTTAATCCAAAATAAATTGTGTGTGGATTTTATTTTAAAAATAATTATTGGAATGTATTGATACATGTCTTATAGTAATTGTATAATTTTTTTAAATTTTTTTAGATTTTTTTTCTATATAAAATAAGTAAGCGGACACACACAAATAGATAGAAAATAAAAATGAAAGATTTGAACCCGTACAAGAGGTATGATAAAATTAGAGTTTTATATATATGAGTAGTGGTATATATATATATTATTAAAGTGAATGAACATTTGATATACACAACATTCAATGCATTTATAGTGTATATATATGAAGATGCATAATTAAATTAGGATTTGTCATCTTATATGTAATGTCAAAGCTTATGCATGTGTTACCAGTGGCTTGTAATACTTTCGAGTAATGTAAATAGGTGGTCAATGTTTGATTTGATATATATAACCTGTATATATATATATATATGTTTTAATTTATGATCATCATGTCCTGGCTTATTCGGGAATGTACGTATTGGGACCTCATCTTCCCAAAACTGTGAATTTTTCAAATTTTGATCATCAATTTTTACTAAAATACGTTAAAAACGATGATTTGGCTATGCTCATTTCTTTATTTAACTTGATCTAGTAGTTAATATAAAATTTAGCACTCCCATAATCGATTCCTACAGAAACACAATAAGTGTACTTACTTTTTGTCTTGGTACTTAGGAGTAATAAAAGAGAGTTTTTTTTTTACTTTTTTTTAATCAATATCAGGTCCATTTTATTGAAATAACGCTGAACAAATGTTTGATATGCTCCCATGCTAGCCATTCCGTTCAAAAACGATAAAATAAATAAATGATAAGCTACTACATGCCGTACAACAAAAGAACAGTCGAGGATAAAACTGGACAAAATGCAAGGGAAAAAACTAGGGAAAAAAACCATATCACCAATGCTTCAAATCTCCAAACTTTTAAGATCATAATTCATATCTATACAATAAAAAAGATATTTGATTTATTTAAATTAATAAGTATACCTATACTATAATTAACTTCTTTTTTTATATTTTTATATCAAATTCACCTAAGATAAACAAATTTTTTTTTTGAAGAAACCATAGATTTTGTACACATATATAAGAATAGTACATTTTAGTATTTTACACCATGGACGATATATAAAAGAAAACCATAAACTTTAGTAGTTTTTATGATTTCAAGTTGTATCTACAACGTAAACTTAATTTTACTTTGCTACTCATTAATTATTTGAATGACAGATTACTGTTAAAGTAAACGTATTTCCAACATCTAAATTTAAAAGACTGACTACAAAATTAGTATTGAGATATATATTGCATTAATAATAATGATTTGATTCTATCAGCATAATAAGGAAATCATTAGCTGAGCATTCAATGCCAATTTCCTTATTATTATTATTATTATTATTATGGTGATAGGATCAAATCATTATTAATGCATATATATATATATATACACACTATATGATAGGATCAAATCATTATTAATGCAATATGTATCTCAACAATTAGTTTTCTCAATTTTTGTATAAGATATATACGGTAAGATTTATGACTAAAAAAATGTATGATAATATCTCTTAAGAGTTAGTTTCTAAAAACGGTAAAAGATTTATGACTCAAAAATTATATGAAGTTAGACGTTAGTTTCAAAAAAAAATCATTCAAATTTGTCGTAATCTCATTATTAATTCTCTTTATTTTTGTTTTTGTAGTATAAATACCTTAAACCACTAATTAATTTGATAAAAAAACAACCGAAAGTAAGAGCTAACAATGGAAGGTACAAAGAAGAGCATCGTTTACAAAATGATGTTGGTATTAGTGTTAGGGATAACAATGGCGCATGATTTCGGTGAGGTTGATACCGTTCTCAACTGTTGTGGCCATAATCGCGAGTGTTGTGAGCGTGCCGTTCAAGCTCTTAAAGAGGCTGTAAAGGTACGTACCACATATAGTTTTACAATTATTAATAACGTAATAGATATTGTTAGATGATCGTTTTAATGCAATTATCTTGTATTTAAATAATTTACATATGCAATGAAAAAGGTTTAATCCATTAATCTTCTGCTTATAATTTGCATATGTAATGAAGTAGTGTGGTATCTTTTCTATAATTTTGTGTCTTTTTAAAATAATGAAAGGTACAATGACTTGGTCGATTTATAAAATGGTTGTGGTAATGATGATGATGATGATGTTGCAGGCTAATTATAATGCGTTTGGTGATGTCGGTGATCTTCCTCGTTGTTGTCTTTATACCCACACGTGTTGCCACCATGCTCTTCAAGCCCTAAACAATGGTACGAAGACACCCTAAACAATAGTGCATCGATCTCCATTATCGGCTCCTTTCAATCATATGGTTTTATTCTTTTATATTTAAATAATTTGCGTACGCAATGAAGGTTTTTTAATTCCAACTATTTTTTCTATTTGACTATCCAAAAATCCGATAATACAATTGCTTATTATAAATGAGTGTGTTTTTCTATTTTTTCTATGTTTGTCCCTACGGCCACCATGACAACTAGGGTTCCTCTCTTCTCTCTTTCAATATTCCCACCTTAGCACTAAAAACAACGAATCCGCAATCGCCACCGTATCCTTTAACACTACCAACAACAACTACCAGCTGGGTCGAGTTTCTCTGTCGCTATGCCGCTGCTCCGGAAGCAACGGAGGTGGTAAGCCACCACCACCACCCAGGAGCGGCCCACACTTGTGGCTTGTCTAAGACGACAATTATTATTTTTTGCCCATTATTATTAATGTTGCATAGTAAATATGCAAAAAAAATTGTAATGGTTGAGATTCGAACACTGGTATAAGGGTATGAAATTAGGGTATGAAATTAAGTGAAACTATCATCATACATTGAACTACACACCTCCATTAAAATCAAGTGTTGGAATATATATTGATAATACAAACAGATTTATAACTGAGTTGTTGTTATTGAATATTGAGTTTTGTTGCACTTAAATTTTTTCGGACTTCGGTTGCCCAAGGACCAAGACTTGGTGGGCTTACCCCTGGACCGGCCCTGCCACCACCACCACCACCCAAGAAGACATTCAGTAGTGATAATGATAAAAACGATTTATCCTACTTTCGGATCTCACGCATCATTCAGAGGCTCAGCTTGATCAGTTTCTCTTTCTGAGTAAATTTCAGCCTCTGCAATGATTTAGAATGTGAAGTTTTGCTTTAGAAAACGAAAAGAAAAGAGATGAAGAATATTATAGGGCACACGAAAATGCATGCAATAAATAGGCCAGTACGTACAAAGTGAACAATTAATTATAAATGCATCAAATAAGAAGATCGATCGAGCACATGTAAAACATAACAGTGATTGGGAATATTGCATTAACCTGCAAATACAAAAAGAAAGAAAAAGCTTTAGATGTAAAACAACAAAAACTACCCTCTGTTGAAAAATGTGTAAAACAGGAACGGAGCCAGAATTTCGGTTGAGCGGCGATACAAAACCTTCATTTGAAAATATATCTTATTCTTCTATATATGATAACCGTATTGTACATGATGTTTCCTACTGTTCAATAACATCCATTGATTGATTATATTGTGCACATATGACATTTTGATAAATTCAGACAATATACTTTACTTACATTTAGTACAATTAATTAAATAAAAGTCTCCCATTTGTTTTTAGAAACTATAAAATATTTTTAGAACAATCATTTTATAGTTAAAATGTAAAATTAAAACGTTATGCAAGCAAAATGTTAATTAAAAAGAAATGTTACAAGTATAAACTCATTACGAAATATAAGGATCGATTAGTTTCGATTTTTATTTTATTTTAAGATTTTTCAAAAGCTAAAAAAATATATATTCATCTAAAAAAGAGAAAAAAATTGTTCATTGATTTAAACTCATGACCAAATGGACCAAAAAACTTTAAAAGTCAATAATCACTAGGCTACAAATAAGTTTAGTTAGATATTACATATAAAATAATAATAGTTCAAAATGTAACGGGGTTTTAGCCCACACTTAACGTACACTGCCTCGGCCCCTGATGCTAACTATTGGCGGTAAAAATTTGGACGGAAATTAACTGACATATGGCTTTTAACGGACGAAGACAACTAAGATCGATAAGATAGATTTTGAAATCTAACCATTTTATTTACTTTAACATATTTATTATTACAACTAGTAATTTATTTTGGTTCAACAAAATTGCATCCAGCACTGTAATGATCCCATGTTTCTAACTAATCCTTTTGAATCATTAATATGCATGAAAAAATTTGGTTAAAAAATGAAAGCGGAAACTGGGGAGCATCGATCGTACTTGAATCCTTTAAATTTACATTCTAGACCGCTAATTAAACCAGAACTCAACGGTTAAGATATATAGTCTTTCTTAAATGGTCATGATCATTTGTTCATATAATCATATTTTGGATTATTTGACTCTAAAAAGAGAGAAAAAAAAATGTTTGCTTCATTGCTCTTTCTTTGCCACTGCTTATACTTGTAATTTGTAATTTGTAAAGAAAAGAAAATGAAATGTATAAAGAGTTTATTTTGCAAAACACCCCCAACTTATCTCTTCAATTTTATTTTGCAAACGCAGCATCGCGTGTGCCCGTCCACTGGTAGTTTTATATGCCTAGCAGTAGCACCACTCTGAATGATTCGGTAATTCATTAAAAAAAAAAGTTGAATATTTGAATTCCTAATAGTCTCTGCCTATTATGAATTTTGATCTAAATTTTATTTTAGCTGAAAATCATTTCTGTGTCAAAAGATTACAATTTCAAACAAACTTCAATTTGCTAGTACTTTGTTAACCTCTATAATGTTTTAGTTTGTTTTGTTTAACTCGTCTCTACTGCTAAGTTTTCATTTCGGTAGTTTTGTAGAGCACAAATCATTGAGATGATTGATAATTTGATATGTAATTTGTGTATACTGTACATGGCATCTGTTATTGAAGTTATTGAATATTTCACATTTAATCTTTTCTTTCTCTCTTTTTCTTTTGTATGTATTTTCCAATAACAGAGTTTCCAGGTTGGTTGGTTATTCATGTTTGAGAAAAATTGCTAAGCCGATTTGTTCTATAATTGTGCATTAATTATTAATATGATAAAATTTCCAAGTATTCCTGCGAATAGAAGTACACTACAACCTCTCTACAGAAATAACCTCGGGACCGGGAGAAAATATTGTTATAATTAGTTTATTCTTAAGTAGAGATTGATATATATATATAAAAAATTACTTATATAAATGTTCGGCATAATAAAAGATATATGTGTACCTAATTTAACTAATTAGCATAAATATTCAAGAGACAAATAATTTAAATCGTCTTAAGTTTAATTAGCAAAAAAATTCAAGAGACAAAAAATCAAGACAATATCACAGACTAAATTAGATAAATATTTTAAATCGTTTTAAGTTTAATCTAACGACATATATATAATTTTACACATTTATGTAATTTATTCCTATACGAAAGCAAATTTGTTAAGGCGAGACCATAAAAAATCATGAAATATTACAATATGGAGGTTATTCTTATTTTGAACTGGCCTGAATTGGGATCGAGCATTTTCATTCCTATATAGAGTATTACTGTAAAGAGGTTTACTGTATCATGAAACCTACAGTAAGAAATGGAACTGTTGCACTAGGAGGACAACCTGCGAAACCGGTAAAATGGTAAAAGGGAAGCTTAATTAACAGTTGGCTCGCTCGTGAATGAAAAAAAATTGTTTTCAGCTCCTTATTAAAATCTTAGTTCATACATTGTAATATTTGTTTTCATTAGTCGAAACTACACCTACAATTACACATATGTGGTCATCGATTTATCGGGTACTTAGTATTTACTAAACATACTTTGGTATACTACTATACTAGTGAGTTGAGTATATACGATAGTTTTAGCATTGTTATGTATACACAAGTAGTAGATTAACATTGTTAGATATAGCCCGTTTCATTTTTGAATTTCCTAGACAAATTTCAAGTATTCCCCTTGAAACACTCGCTATTCGTTTTTTTGGAAAAATATATTGTTACCTGCGATAATAAGCAAAGAATTACAGACCGAGAACATCCTTTGTAAATACCATGCCTAGATACTTTAACAACTAAAAAGCGGTGAATACCAATATTATGCGTCTCGAATTCATACCATAAATTTGAGAAACATTCTCAATTAATCAGTAGACTTGTAATCGAAAATTAAGTAAAACTGTTGTGACACACGTCTACAACTAACTTGTAAACAAATTTAGAACCAATTTCGTATTACAAATTCAGAATCAAATTTGGTAGTACCTAGTAAGAAAATAAGACATCAAAACTTACAAAAGAACATATCGAATGGCAAAAAGAAAATAGCTGGACAAGAATTCAATCATCCAATTCTATCGTCCTTATCGTTTCTATAGTAACAATCACAAACAAAAATATAGCTAAATTTCAAAATCTTCTTCGCCTTAGAGCTTCAGATTTTTTAACTCCCTTACAATAATAGTGACTTCCACCCCTCTTGGTAGACATATCGAGAAATAATACGATTTTACAATATTTGTAGAAAGAATAAGGTGGCGATTCCAACTCCCTAAAACGATTCACCTACTTTCGGATCTCACGCTTCATTCAGAGGCTCAGCTTCAGTATCTCTTTCCGAGTAAATTTCAGCCTCTGCAATGATTTTGATTGTAAAGTTGTAGTTTAGAAACGAAAAGAAAAGAGAGAGAATATAGGTCATACGAAAATGCACTCACTACATATGCCAGTAGCTAGTGAACACTTCACATATGATTTTTATGCAGAATCGTTTTTTTATGAAGACTGACAAGAGAAAAGTACTCACTTGGCTTATCAGCAATCATCAAGAGTCGCCTTTGTAAAATGGATGCCACAAATAGAAAGATAGAGCACATGCCAAACATAACAGTGATTGGGAATGCATTAACCTGCAAATACAAACGAAAAAAAAGGTTTAGATGTAGAGTAGCAAAACAACCCTCTGTTGGAAAAATGCGTAAAGCAGCATAGCTCCCTCCCTTCACACAACATTCCACTTTTTCATAGATATTACAGCTTTATTTACAACAAGCTTACGATTAGTTTCTAGATTAAACTTGTGCTAACTTGACCTTTTGATCCCATAGATGATGATTGGATTAACTTCACTAGCAAATTAAAAATCCTTATTAAGGCTTAAATTGGATTCTCTTATAACCAAAATCCGATTTAAAAACTTCCAACTCCAAATGGATGACTACGTTTGTGAATATGATGGTAGAAACAGTAAGTTAAAAATTCCCCAAGCAGCAGAGTGTTGAATACGTATTGCTTTAAATGGGTAAGGATAACATAAAAGAATCATAGCAAGCAAGAAATATATTCTATCAAGTTAAGTTACACATGAGCTAGTCACTGGTCAGACAATCTAATAACAGTATATTAGTTAAACAATAAAACAAAGTCTATCATATAAACTTACATTGTATAGCACAATGCATACGAATATGTTGAGAGGGATACGGAAGAAATTCATAATTGTGCTTCTGGCTTCTTCGGGAATGTATTGGGACCTCATCTTCATGATTGACGGCCAGAAAATACCCACGCATGCCTCAAATGCGCAGAAACCAAGAAGCTGAATTGAACCTGAGAAAGATATGCTTCCACCCCTCTGCTTGGAAGGAGTAACCAAAAACTGTTCCATGCAAAGATTGAACATTAGTATAGCAACAAAAGAAGGTTTGAATCCCTGTTTTAGGAAATCAAAGTGATTTTAATTTTTAGATGCGTATAATTGGCTCATTTGGTTACAACTTATAACTAAAAAGCAGACTTAGTGAAGTTGAAAACATTTACTTTTAAATAATAGTATTGAAGAAAATGTTTTGTTTAAAAGGAGAAGTATACTTTTTTGTGTTGATACTTGGAAGTAATAAAAAATATTTATTTTCCCCTTTTTCTGTGGTAAATAATACTCAATAGTAAAAAATACTACTGATAAATAATAAGTGATAGTAGTGTAAATTACAGGAAGTTTATTTACTTGACAGAAGTTGATAAATTATACTTTTAATTAAATAGAATTATGCCATCTTCCTGCTGCAAAATAAACGTTTATTTATGCGAATATGACAAATCAACGTTTGTTTTCTTCTACTTGGACCAGTATACACCTGTACTTATCAACTTATAAGTACTAAAGAATTACTTCAACCAAACAAGTCTCGTATATTTTTGTAAGCCATTTCTGCTCATGAATTTGAATTGCTAGTAACATCAAAACTCTTAAAATACAGCACAAAAGCGCAAGTTATTTACAAATTTAATGATAACTTACAGTTGTGATGATCGGCAGAAGCAAGGCGGCTGCAGAAACAACAAAAACAATCTGCATGTAACTTTCGACTTTGACAGAAGAGCGGGCCATCAACCGAGACGCGATTGAGCTTCCCAACATAGACGCCAACATGAATGTTGCAAAAATAAATCCATGAGGAATATCCTCCTCATTTGGGCTCAATGCTGGGGTCCATAGGAACACAAACGTGTACATCGAACCTTCGAAAAGGGACTGTATTGCACCCAACAAGGCAATCTTCTCATCTGAATCACATTATATTAAAGTATTAGAATTCAAAATTAAATTATAAAGAATATTTTCATACAAGAGAATTTCGAAAAACGAAAAGGAAAAATAACTTTAGAAACATGATTCACTAATTGGAAAGAATCAACAATGTGATACTACTAAAAGCAGTCATGCTTCTCAGTGCTGTAGCAAGTGCGAAATATTAGCAGATTAATATAAACCTGTAGATTAACTTATAATCACATGTTTAGATAGTAAACCAGCCAACAAAAGCTGTCAATTAGTACCCAAACCTAACAGACAGACAGAAAGCCATTATTTGGGACTAAAATAGAAAATTTACGATAGGAAATGTGCAAAAAAATGACAGAACAGGACCCGGAATATATTGGTTTCGTAAGTATTTAGTACCCTATCCTATGATCTTTCTTCCTATATGGTTAAATAAGAGTACTAAAAAGCATGATACGAAGCATTGGTATATTAATCCATACTCTTTTAGGTGGTAATACAAAATTGAAATCATTTGAAACTTTACATAGCTGTAACTAACCCTTATTAGCATAGCATCACATGTCAATATAGACATAATGACAATATTATTATGTAATAGCAGACCAGAAGACAATATTGTCTAGCAACCTCAAACAATACACAATTTATTTTTAGTTTACCAACCTGAAGCAATAGCTATAGCAGCACCCTTGAATTGAGTAAGCAAGTCCTTATTTTCCGAGGGGTCTCCAAAATTCTCACTCCATGACGATAGAATAACAGCCATTCCAATAGCGAGGAAACAAGCAGCAGCGTCAAAAGGAGCCACAGGGCCGAGACTCAAGCTATCAACAAGCATGTTCCCAAACAAGCCAGATATGATAGCAACTAAACCGTTACCCAGAAATATTGCTTTTGAGAATGTCAACGACAGCCATTGTGACTCAAACCCTCTCTGAACAACAAGAAAAAAAGTTTGCGACGACATTTATCAAAATGAGATGTTTAATTTCAAACTCCGTATTCAAATAAGGAAATATTCTCTTTTAACAACTTAGTATGTATCATGCTATATTATATTAAATAATTTAGCACCAATTGATATGAACTATGAGATCAAACAAGAAGTATACCCACATTAATATTTGAACTCAAAAGAACTAGTTATGTTCTAATTGTTAGCTGGTATACTAAACACCAATATACACAAATTTAGACAAATGGTATACCAATGCTAAAACCGATACTTTTGCATGCTTGTAAATTTAGATAGGTTAGTATGCTAAATTTCAATAATATGGGAAGGTAAGGATTAGGAACTCTTGCTAAAGTATCCCTCCAGAAAAGGAAATATGTACTGAACAGGTTAACTATCGGTAAACAAATAATTCAGCAACACTGCAAAACAGAAAATCTCTAACCTTGAAATGCTCTGCCACAAGCCAAGACTCAAATGCAGAAAAAAGAAGGGATGTAGCAATACCACCCAAAATACGTCCCAGCATGAGAACCTTGTAATGAGGAGAATGCTTTGTGATACAGCTCAGTATATAAGTGATACAGTAAGTCACACAGGCTCTTTTCCGACCCCTATATTCAGAAAGAAATGGGTTAAAAATTCAAAAACGAAAGAAACATGAATTATGTATACAAGGTTTGCAGATAAAAATCTTACTGTTTATCTGCCAAAGACCCAACAATTGTCCCAAACAACATAGAGGATCCAAACCCTGCAATAAAGAGCTGCCCGATATCCCCTTTTCCATAGCCATACTGTCTGTATAGATAGTAGACGTACGGACCCTGCAACCAATCTCCAGCTGTTGACAAATAAACACAAACACAATCAGATGATAACTTGCAAAAATAACAAATTTTAATCAACCATTCAAATATAGAGAAAAGTCTACGTATACAAAATCACACTGATTGCAACGCCAAATGCCACTAACTAGTTCTTCTCTTTTAGTCTACTCTATCAAGGTTGAGAGAAGCATTAATAATCTGATATCCCCACATCAATAAATTTAATACCGTAAGAATTATGACAGGTGCAACCAAGTCATGAAATTATCATGAATGCAACAACTAAATAAATCCGTCTGACTTTAAATTAGGGGGTCAGATATATTTGGGGACTAATTAAATAATTTTCTTTAAAATTAACATGGCACTGCTGTTATTAACCCCAAACAATCATAAATAAATCCGAATTATTCCTCAAAACTCCAAAAACCAATTCTACCATATTTTCAAGTCTTGGGGATTAAAAGTGTAACAACTGGAAATACAGCGATTAATTCTCAATCAAGATCTGAAATAGCAAGTTACAATTCGACAAACTCACAATCAAGATCGGTCATAAAAATCCAAAAAATTAGCAAGATATAAAAAAACTAGAATGAGTGAGATCTAGGTTGTGAATGCGAGTTTATCAGGACTGGTTAATTAATTTCTCGTTAAAATTAACATTGCATTGCTGTTACCGATCTCAAATATAATCATAAATAGATTCAATCATTGCTGTTATTAATTAATAGGGATCAATTGCATCATATTTTCAAATCTTGAGGACAAACATATATACAATGGAGAATACACCGATCAATTCTTAACCTAGATCCGCAAATGCAAGCTCTAATTGAACAGATCCAAAACCACGATTAATCATATAAATAAATAAATACAATCAATTGGTATTATACCAATCATGAGAGATGAAATGAGTAGATAATTATTAAAACCAACACGATGCTGCTGTTATTAACCCAAAATAACCATACAAAAATTCATTCATATACCAAAACACCAAGGAGCCAATTATACCACCTTTTTCAAATCTTGGCAACAAAAAATATTACGATTGCAAAAAACATCGATTAAATTCTCAACCTGGATCCGCAAATGCAAGCTCTAATTCCACAAATACAATATCAATATTAATCATATAAGCATTTATTAATACACAGTAGGGATATATAACTGCAGTAATTGGTATGATAGCGGTTAATGATATGAAATTATCAATCACATTCTCAAATCATTGGGACCAAAACTGTCATAATTGAAAATACAACGATGAAATTCACAACATAGATCCATAAATCCACAATCAAGATTAATCATATAAACACAGTATGATTATTAAATACCAGTATATAATAATGCAGTAAATTGGTATAAAATCGGCTAATATCTATCACATTCTCAAATCAAGGGGACTAAAACTGTCACAATTGAACATCTCAACCTAGATCCGCAAATGCAAGCTCTAAATTCAACACATCCAATACGAAGACGAATAATACTACAAAACATATAGTATTAAAATATATAAATGCAGTATAACTGGTAAATTATATGTCACATTCTCAAATCAAGGGGACTAAAACTGTCACGATTGAAAATCTCAACCTAGATCCACAAATGCAAGCTCTAAATTCAACAAACCCACAATCATTTTTTTTCTAATCATATAAACATATATAGATACACAGTAAATAAATAAATAAATATATATATAAACATGTATAAAAATGCAATAAACTGGTATAATATCAGTCACATTCTCA
The DNA here is from genome assembly GCA_963920805.1 of Primula vulgaris. Lineage (NCBI taxonomy): Eukaryota > Viridiplantae > Streptophyta > Magnoliopsida > Ericales > Primulaceae > Primula > Primula vulgaris. Next base: position 532,042 of record OY987214.1, on the reverse strand, counting down.
AATCACGAAGACTAAAACAGTCACAAATGAGAATTATAAAGGTAGATCCATAAATGCAAAGCTCAAAATTCAACAAATCCAATAAATCATATAAAAACTAGAAAATAAATAGAGTAAAAAGATAAATAAAAAAAAGGAAGATTCATACCCATCATGAGGGAGTAAACAAGGAGGTAATTATTTTTAAAGGAATTAAAAGCGGAAGACGTATTGATACGATCTTTGTTGCTTTTGCTCAGCTCCAACGCCGCTACCACCGCCGATAATCCTCCAAACACCATATAATAAAATATCTCCATTCTTCTTCCTTTCCTTACCCCCCCACAGATCTATATATCTATATCTCTATATCTATATATTTAATAGATGGATTTATTTGTTTATTTGTTTGTTTGTTTGTTTGTTTGTTTTAGTACATCACCATTGTTGATTACAGATCTAGAGAGAGAGAGAGATAAAAAGAGAGATGGGTTTGTTACTAGTTTATCAGCAATATGCGGAGAGAGGGTTGTTATTTATATATATATATATATATATATTGGTATTTTCTGTATCTATAGGTTTTTATTGTTTCTTTGTTTTTTACATGTATGCTTCATCTATTTTTTTACTATTCTTCTATTTCGTTTCTTTCCTTTCTTATTTCAACACCTATGGTCACATTTTTCGGTTTGTTCTTTTTCGGTTTTATGTGAACCCAACCAAACCGGTTTGTTTCGGTCCGGTTTTGATCTTTCGATTTTTTTTTGGGGTTTTCGGTCTTTTTTGGTTTTTTTCTGTCCGGTTTTATTGTAAACCGAAACCGAACCAAAAAAGTTTCGATTTTTTGATTTCGATCTTTTTCAGTTCGGGTTTTCGCCCAGCCTTAGTGGGGGCCTTGTTTGTGTTTGTTGTATGATTTGTAATTCGGGATTGGACTGTGAGTTCGATGAACTTTATAAATAAATACTGTGTTTTTGCGGATGCAATCGACGTTAGTACTCTACATGTTTCGTCCGGACATCATTAAATTATGTTAAAAGAGGGTTCCGACCGGATTGTTAGTCTTGAGATTAATAAATCTGACAACCAAACGAGACAGGTTCTACTGTCATATAAAGTTCTAGCAAGTGATGTAATCTACAACGTCGACCTGATTGTCTCTGATACTTATGTCCGACTGTAAATTTTCCACCCTTATACATTTACTATGTGTGAGTGGGTAGTTGGGTGCGTTTTCACAAACAATCTGAGTTGGTCATCTGCTTTGTTAGCCATATATTTTGCTCCCATTCGTAGAAAAAGTAAATAATGTATGGTCTAACTCAAAGCAAGTACTTTTTTCATTACTAACGGGGTTTTTATGGTAATTATACGTTGTATGTACGTATTTGATTGACTTATTTTTCTCTGACGTGAGTACCTTTGGGTGCATTTTTAATGTAATGTAGAGTTAAATAATGTTCTTATCGAGTATAATATATTCAACAAATTTGATGATCACTCGTTTACGTCAAAAATTCATACGATATTTTATCATGTATTCGAAAGACTAACACATACAAATATCAAAGTGTGTGGGTATTATAAAACAAAGTCCAAATCATTGATACCAAAAGTGTAATAAATTCAGCTCTATGCATGTAAAAAAACAGACGCGGTTTAGCTTTTGACGTGTGCCGTTGGATCCGATAAGTGACACGTGGCAGGTTCTGATGATTTGATTGGTGTCGGCGATTTGCGTTTAATGTAATCAGTGTAGTAGTGTTCCCATCCAAGTTGCTTATAAATTATATAATTAAATAAATATCAATTATTATTACTCCTTTCGTTTCTAAAATGTTTGTCGACACAAAATTAAATTTTTTAAAATTTAATCACATATGTTAACATTTAAAATTTATAATTATCTTTTAAAAATTTCATTTCAATAAGTTATTTACCGGTTACAGTTACATATAGTTTCATGGTATGCAAACAGTTTGAAACGAAGCAAGTGGTTTTAAGAGTCATTATTAATTTGTTAAGGTTGAAATCTGAGATCTATGGAAAAGTTGAGAAGAGTTAGATTTGGAATAGGTAAACTAGTGACGACAAATTATATTTGACCTTTGTTTTTTTATTCCTTTTAAGTCTTACTCGTTGTTTAAGATGTAGCGTAGTGTTTAAGATGAATTGTTTTGATATTTAGAAATGACTAGCGGTGCAGCTTGTTGTTCGCTTGTCTTGTATCTCCGTATAATCATTTCATCGTTTATAATAAAATTATTTATTAATAATTGCTTACTTCCTTCACTTGGAATCTTATGAAATTTAATTACATACCAGGAAAATAAACTAGATTAAAATGAAGGGTAATTAATGTATGCTTATAAACAACTCATAAATTAATGGTTCCCAAGTTTTGATGCGAATTGAGTTCCACTTCATCCATGTGTCAAAAATGAATAACAATCCACAATGGTAGTTATATTGTTATATTGTTTCAAACTTTTTTGCTAATTAAATTACAAAACAAAATTATACTCCACTTTTCTTTCCTTCAATACGATACCGATAAAATTTTACATTTAAAATTTATGATATACAGAGATAGAAGGTAAGTGAGCAACAATCTACTCCGTAGAAAGTAGATTGAAGTTGGCCAAAAAGTAATTGACTCTTGTTTTTATTTTAAGTTTGTAGGTGAAGTAAACGAGTTAATAAAATAATCATACACCAGACTTTTCTTTCATCTCTTCTAAATCATAGTATTCAAATTAAAAATAAATAAATTAATCCTTATAAAGTGCTCATGTGCCTACTTTTTTAGGCCGACTTGCACTCACAGCAAACACTAAATTTAAATTGCAGACTTTTTGCCTAAAATGAAATTTTGGAAGGTTAAATCGTTGCCGTCGATCATCATCTACGGTTATCGCCTAAGCAAGCAAAGAGTATCTCTGCAAAGTGTAAGCAAATGATCCAATAGCCAAGCAAATATTTACTCGGTCGTGAAATCAATGTTTCGCCACTCCCTAACTCATACAAACATTCTGTCACAGAGTGACCTTTTGACAATATAGGTTCTACTATAATAGCATTATTCATTGTATTTTATGTGTAATCTAATATGAATGAATGAGCCTTTGCCAAAATTCTAAAAAGAATTTTACATCAAGAACTTTGTTATCGAACAAGAACGGTGATGTATCAGTCATCTAACAACAATGGCCTTACAAGTGTTCTAAGACACGGATAATTATCCGGTATAAATCTGTTTACAGTACTGAAGTTTCGAAGCTTGCATTGCCATAAACACCCTGGATACACCTAGCGTAATGCACAAAAGGCTAGTACCCGATTGCAACAAAAAGTCATTATCAAAATAAGAATATTGCTGCAAATACTAGAATACAGTGCAATCGAGCATCAATGATTACGAAAAGACAAACTAGAAGATATGAAAAAAACGAACATTGAGTTAGCAATATGTTTTATGATTCGACTCTAATTATACAAAACACTGAACTCACTCTTCTGGGGTACTATTTTCCGATTGTTGTGGAAGGTTCAACATTTGGGAAAAAAGCTTCGAAAAGTTACCGATAGCGTCTTCGACAGGTATTTGAGAGCTTAACCTCGTGTATTCGCTTGCCGCGGTCTTGGTATTCTTCGATTTTGATAAAACTTTCTCGAAATCCGTCTGTTTTAATGGCCTCGGGTCCTAAAATTAGAAAGGGCAGAAGAGTTATTAACCAAAACAAGCAAAAAAGTGCAAAAGTTTAAGCAGACTGAACGTCTGAGATGGCTAGATTTATTTGACAATTTCAAGAAACTTAGAATGCATTTGTAGAAAGCAGAAAAAAATTGCAACTGCAAACTAGAGATGCAGCATGCTTAAAAGTTAGTAAGTTACTAGTAGAGAAACAACATGCTCATAAAGTTTGCCATACAGATATAGAGAAAGAACACAGTTGTAAAACTTGCATAACAGACCGAGCTGGCATGATATATCTTGACAATTTCAGGATTATAAAAGTTGCCAGGTAGAGAGACAACATGCTTGCAAAAGCTGCTACATAGAAATTAAAAATAAAGCTTGTTTTGGACACAGCTCACAAGCAGAAAAATAAAATTTGCTACAGTATAGAATCTTCAAACAATCAGAAGAATAAACGGTTAGTAGCATTTACTAAGCTTGAAAAGAGGACTTCTAAATTGGATACACAGACCATCAAGATGATTCAGATTACAAACATAAAGTTAATGAACTTCTAAAGATCTAGATTTAAAAAGCATTAGAGGAGTTGCTGGTTTCCGATGAATAATCACAACCAGTAACGTTGATATCAAAATTAGATGCACGACGAACATAATACTACGAAATCGCAACAAATATAAGACTTAAACTGATGTTGTTGTTCTCGACTAATAAGCCTAGACGGAGTTCCTTGTTTCAGATGAGTAATCACAACCAGTAACAAAATTTTCATCAGAACAAACTATCACATGTATTACCCCACATAGGATATCCTAAGAAAATGCCAATAAACAACGAATATACTAACCGATCTTCATACTGTGCTTAGGTGGGTTCTAATGGATCAACTGACGATTTCTGGTTATTTATTTCCAGTCAGCACATGTGAGCATTCCTCCTCATTGAAGCGCATAAAAAACCATCCACGTCATTTTTTCATGCAAGGTTTTTTATAAATAAATTATTCAAAGAATTAATAGTTTTACAAGGGTATACACCACACCCCAAGACATACATGACACCGCACCCTCACAAATTTAGTTTTAAAGAAACCTAATGAAGCTAAGTGCCAGGAACAAACAAACCAAAGTAACATTAAAAAAAACAGCCACTGCTTTTTCAACTCAATGTGAAGTACTGGCACCAATTATTTTGTTCAGTTAGGGCCATTGCAAACCCCACCCTAGAAACTCGACACTATTTTTGTAAAGCTCCGTTGACTTTTCAAACTAACTCTGAAGCTTATGGAAGGGGAAAAAAGCTTACATAGTTCCTATAGTGACAGTTGGTAAAACGTTACTTAGTTATGCGTCTAAAGATATGGATTATAAACAAAACAATGAAATTGCAAGGACTACATAGTAGCATTATAAAAATGAAAAGAATACTCACCGAGGATTCTTTTCCCTTCTTCTCATTATCAAGTAGTTCCCTAATGGGAAAATACGCCGCTTTCTTGCATACATCAAAAAGATCGGAACCGGTGTAACCTTCACATTTACTCGATATATGGTCAAAGTCGATTCCCTCTTCAACCCTCTCGTCCTTCAAAATCACCTTCAGTATATCTATTCTCTCTCTATGGTCAGGCAAACCTATCTCAAAGGACTGAGGAAGACGGCGGAGAATTGCTTCATCAAGTTCTGATGGGCGGTTTGTCGCAGCAAGAACCATGACTTGAGCATTTTCTGCGTTACATAATATCACAAGCAGGGGCTTGAATCGATCAGTAAGAAAAGAACATGCAATTGGTTTAAAACAAAGTTAAAGATACAGCCATTTTGCCTTCAGCCTTCCTATTGCAGTAAAAAATCAAAAGGCCAAACTTCTGTAGAACCAACTTATGAACTAATAGGGATAAAAATGATGAAGTGCCCTTCAGAAATGAAACAAATTTTAAAAATGGTGCATTTATGGAATCGAGAACTTACGATCTGTAGTAAAACCATCCCATAATGCCATGAATTCGGTCTTCATGTTTGTCATGGCTTCATGATCTGTAGTGCGACGTTGACCCAAAAAACTATCAACCTCGTCAATAAATATAATAGCTGGCTGAAGTTTTTGCGCCAAGCTGAAAACAGCACCAACTGCAAAAAGGTTAATGCAATTATTTAAGAATAAATCCACAATCGGATATTTGTGCTTAAGGAAACCCAAAAAGGGAAAATTAAATTAGACTAGAAGCACTAACATTTTGACTGCCAGATGGATATAAGCATGCATGACGCCATATATAACATAAGCAAACGAAACTATAATAACCATACCATGAGAAAACCATTGCGAGTAGAAAGACAACAGCACTACAAGTAAAGTTATGTATCAATAATTGGCCATGTTGCAACATAAACGGCATGAAGTCGAGAAAGAAACTAAAGTGTTGGTTATAGTTACTAGGTTTCATTTAATAACATAAAGCGAAGGACCAGATAAAGAATTTACGACTGAGAAATACAAAATTTTAAAATTTCGCAAGGTGTACTGTTTGCAAGCAAGATACATAAGAAATCAACTTGATAATCATCCTGTACAACTCACGGAAAGCTTCATAAAGAATTTTGTGAGGGTCCTGATCTTCCTAGTGACACGAGGGATGAAGTACACACGTCGTTATGTTTTTTTCAGGTTGCCAAGGGGTAACTGTTCGTTTGCATGAACAGAAGCAATATTCTTTCACAGATCATCCTTGTTTCATACAATGATTTCTTAAATTTTACAATATATCAGTTTTGGTGGATTAGCAGCTTGAGCCTTTGATGGGCCTTAATAGATCGCATTAGTAGCAACAAGACGAAAAGAGTATGAGGAAGCTATCTTTCAATATGAAGATCCAAACATAAAGGGGGAAAAAAGTGGCGTCGAGATTATCAAGTACCTCATTTGAAGTGTATAACCAAGTTATTTTGCCAAAACTACCACATGGGTGTCCAGAATAACTTATAAAGGAATTACAAGTGGTATGTCAGTAAGCATAGTCAACCAAAAACAGAAGGGGAGGAGTGGTGAATTGGTTAATAGAAAGTCAAGTTGGTGAAGTTTAGCTGCAAAATAGGAATAACTTGGTTCATTTCAGCCCCTATCTTGATAACAATATACTTCTTCCTATATCCATATCAACTTACTCCGCTATGTTATGGCTAAAGAAAAAATATTAGAAGATCCAGTTTGTTCAAATTGAAGCAACAAGGTGTGCAAGTACAAAGTTAAAAAATTACTAGTTTATGACCAAATTTAACTCACCAAGCTTCTGTGCATCACCGAACCACTTGCTCATCAAATTTGCAATCCTAACATTGATGAAAACAGCACCAGATTCTTTTGCAATAGCTTTCGCAAGCATAGTTTTTCCAGTGCCTGGTGGTCCATATAACAAGACACCCTTTTGTGGGCCCAGCAGCTTTCCTCGTGCAAATAGCTCAGGCCTTCGTAGAGGGAGAATCACCAATTCGAACAAAGATTGCTTAATTGATTCCAATCCTCCAATCGAGTTGAATTCTACCTCTATGTGATCAGGATTAATCACATCACATGCTATTACATCCTGAAAATCATTAATCAAATCAATGTAAACAGCCAATGCAAACATAGGAAGTTTTGAAATGATTGCTTAAAAGTAAATAGTGACCAGGGGCAAATCCAGAGATGGAGGGAAGGAGTACTAGTAGTAAGCAATCAAGAATATCTTTTAGCACAAAAAATAAATAAATTATACATGGTCGGGGGTTTAGGGTAGAGTCGAGTAACATTTACGAATTCCAGTCCGGATTCTGTTTTGATTGCAATGTAATAACTAAGTGGTGACCCAAGAATCTTATTGTCATACTTATATTAAAAAGAACTGATCCTTTTTCATGCATATAAGCCAAAATTTTCTAATAATTGCATACTACTTCTGCCTCAAACTAGTATTAAGTCAAGCTCCTGCCTCGAACAAGTTCTGGAACTGTCACATTCCTTGTGTCAGCACATAGTTACATGCAAACATAGCCTAATATTGCAACATGCATACATACCCTAATCTTAACAAAAATCTCCCTAATTATAACAATTCAAACCCTAATAGTAAACCCCCAAAAAACAAATACATATATGATCATCCCATAGATAAATACATAAAATACGTCACAAGAGTTGGTCTGGATAAGGGGTCTACCCAATCTCTTAGCAATTTCCTAGTAACATACATACATACCCTGTAATCAATTGAACTTGGTCCTCAATTAAAAAGAAAAAAAGATACACACTCTATAATGATAATCCATAGATTAATAGATATATACTTACATAAAACACCTCATAAGAATTGGTTTGGAAAAGGGGTCTACCCTATCTCTCGGCAATCTCCTAGTTACATACATAAATAGACACAGTACATCCTCTTAGCAATTTCTTTTTTTTTTTTTGCTCCAAAGCCTTTTAAGAAGCCAAACAGTTTGGGTCAATTCAAAATTCATATTGAACTTGTAGTTTGCCCAAAACATCATAATTATGACAATCTAGTCCCCAATTCAAAATACATACCTTATAAATTAAAATCAGAATATCATTTCAAAAAATAAATAAATCAGAAATTGCTATTGAACTTAAAACAGTCTAGTCCCCGATTAAAACAAAACAAATACATACCCTGCAATCAATATTTAATATTAAACTTGTATTTTGCGCAAAACATCCTAATTACTTCTATATTAATCTAGTCTCCAATTGAAAAAAGGAATACCCTATAATCAGAATTTGATATTGAACTTGTATTTTGCCCAAACATCCTAATTATAACAGTATAATCCCCAATTAAAACAAGAGAAAAGAAAAGGACACATAGTAGTTATAACAACAATAATAATGATAATCAATACAAAAGTATCAAAAAGATATCGTACCTCGTAGTAGTTAATATCAATATCTTGAGCTTAAATTAGTCCAAACCATCCAAACTCTAGTTCTCAATTAAATATATATATACTTCACACACACACACACACACACACATACTATATAATAATATTCCATTGATAGATACATGTAAAGATACGTACCCACCCTATAATCAAAATTTAAATCTTCAACTTGTATTTTGACAAAATCATCCAAATTTAAAACGCTTTAGTCCCCGATGAAGACAAAAAAGAAAAAGATACATACTTTACGGGTTTTAAACCATTTTGTACCTTCTACTCATGCGTGTTTCTAAATTAATACCTTCGATTGTTAGTTTTTCCAATTAATACCTTCGATTGATAAGTGTTTTTTTTTTCTTCTTCTTAATTTATAAACTTTCTCATCTAATAATGGATGTAAATTATGCTGGTTTTCCATAGTGGCAAAGTTCAAAACAAAAAAATGAAAATGAATGAAAGTTAGAAAATAGCTTAGTAAAATTGATAATAAAAGGTTAGTAAAAAAGAAAACGGAATAAACACCGTAATTGATAATATAAAATAATAATAAAAGTAGTAATGAATGTAAAAAGATAGAAAGTTAATTAATAAAAAAAAAAGGGTGAAAAAACCTCATAAGTATTGGTTTGAACAAGGGGTCTTCCTAATCTCTTAGCAATTTCTTTTTTATGCTCTAATGCTTTTTTATTAGCTAAACGGTTCGGGTCAAGGTGTCGTAACCCGATAAATAAAACTAGCGAACTCAACGCCGCGCTCGCCGCATATAATATCAGCTCCTCTAACAACGTATTCGACGTCTTCCTCATCTCTATCTCTCTCTATCTCTATCTCTATCTCTATATCTATATGACTATATCTATATCTATGATATGTATTTGTTTGTATAGGGTTTTGTTTTATAGAGAGAGAGAGAGAGACGTGAATAAGAAGATTGGTTTTGACCGGTGATACAAGGAGAGTTGTGTTTGATTGTGAAAAGACGGAAATGACCCTTCTTTTTATCGGTCATCCGATCCGGTATTCTTATTACGCTTATTGTTTGTTTGCCCGTAAGCCCGTTTTTTATTTAAAAAGATGAAGATACCTTTCTTTTTATGGGCCGCTGGAGAACGGCTCGGTCTTATTGGACTCGTTGTTGGCCCGTATGCCCGATAAGCTATGTTTGGATAGTAAATGACGAAAATGCCCTTCTTTTTATGGGTCATTGTTGGCCAGATGCTCGATAGATTTTTTTGACTTAAAAGACTAAAATTCCCTTCTTATTACGGGTCAATGGATAACATGCTAACGACCAAGTAATATTGGGTTGATTGTTGGCCTAGATGGAACATACGAGAATACCCTTACTTTATGGGTCACTGAAGAATATGCGAACAACCCAGACTTGTTGGGCTTGTTGACCTACAAGGTAAAAGATGAGAATAACCTTCCTGTATGATTCACTTGATAACATGCTAACAACCCGGTCTTATTCGGCTTGTTGTCGGCCTATAATCCCGATAAGTATGTTTGGATATGAAATGACGGAAATACCCTTCCTTTTATGGGTCACTAGCGAATGACCCAGTCTTACTGGGCTCGTTGTTGGCCCATAAGGCCCATATACATTGACTTTATTGTTTAGATTTCAATCATATGATATATTATCGAGTAAATAGCTTGGTTCCATAATAATATAGGTTTATGTAGCCTTGTTTAATTGATATTCAACCTCTAGCGATTTGGTTCGACGGCATAATTCGTGTTGAGTAGCAATATAACTTTTTCTAACTCATACTTATATTAGCGTCTTATAACATTTTCACCGCCTTAATGTCACACTTGGTTACAAAATATCGTGATTTAGTTCAACATAGGTTTAAGTAGTCTCGACGAACATAAACTAATCTATCTATCTATTTATCTTATCTCTCTCCTTACAGGTTATCTCTGCTCTTTTATGAGAACAAATCAGGCTTATTGGGCTGATTGTTGACCTATAAGGTCGATAGATATCACTCAACTTATCATGATAAACGAAACACGAAGCGGGAATGTAAAACGATAAACGTAAACGTGAATACTGAATAGAGAGAAAGAAAGTAAGAAAATTCAAAATTTATGCAAATGAAATAATGAGAAAAAAGGAAGCGAGAAGCCGATTTTCCATTAATTACGACTCAAATTATTGTTCGTTACATAATTATGCGCAACTTTAACTTGTAAAATTATCATATCAAAATTGTTATGGAAAATTTAAAAGTAAACGACATGTGTATAATCTATATGAATAAGTTTTGAATATTTCGGTCACAAATTTAAATACATTAAATGTCCAAGTCAAAGTTACACTTAGTCTCGTAAGATATGATTTTTTTGGTTGAGTAATATTGGGATAGCACATCTGAAGCTTATATGGGTGATCATGTCGTCCATCATTATGAGATTTAAGGTGGAAGAAGTTGAAACTTCCGTCGTCAAGATTATAATATTATAAAATTTTCAATTATCCTGTAAGTAATTTTTATGAAAAGAAATAAAATTTATTTGGATACCATAATCTTCTCTCTTTTATTGATGCATATTAATTCCATGTAAAAAAATTAGAGGATTATTGCAATTTTTTTCTACATATTGAGTATTTAGTGAGTTAAGTGCCCTCAAATTTAACTAAATTCCCCCATATTAGCTAAATCCCCCCACATTAGGCTTACATTGTTCCTCGTCAATTGGAAGAAATAGTTAATCATGACATTATCGTAGGTATATATCCTATTAATATAAGTCAAGCCAAGAAAAGTTGAGGCTGCCCAATTTTGCCAATTTTTTCCAAAAATACCTCCACTCTATTTTATAATTACCAATATGCATAATCTAATTAATTAACTATTTGCCCTCACTATATTTTCCTAATTACGGATGTACCATAAATTAATTAACAATTCGTTTTAACCTCCATAACTATAATAAATGATACAAAATCTGAATATTATGTTAAAAATAAAATATATTGCGAGATTTATGTCATTACGGGCCTCACACGCAACGCGTGGGTAATTTTACTAGTAGATTAAATATGTAAACAACATTTTCTTTTTCCATTTCATGTATCTTGACAAAAAAATGTAATGACATGAACAAGACTGAATATTTGTTTGAGTGATACTATAGCAACCCATAAAACTCATCCGAAAATTATATCCGATGACATGGAACAATACTAGTCACCTTTTTGGAACACGTGTCAAAACAATGATATCACTATTAAGAAAAAAGAGCTATGTTATTCTCAACACTAATTACTATATTAATTCTTCTATTTATTCATTCATACATATCGTTTATTTATATTCTTATTAAAAAAATTATGGTTAAAATTTGACATTAATGTTTGAATAAAAAAAATTAGAATATGCCAGTAAAAGTCACGCCACGTAATAAAAATACAATATACTAAAAACCAAATAAAAATATATTAGAACCCTATTTGATTCTACACTAAATTTAAATAATAATTAAAAATAAAAAAATTTGTTCAATCTAATAATACAAGCCACTAAAAATCCAAATAAAAATATAATAAAATTCTACTTGAGTATATCATAAATTTAAATATTAATTAAAAATAAAATATTAAATCTAATATTAATAAAAATCAAAACTTCTAATGATGAGATGGATACACGTTAGGGGTGACATCGGTTCGGTACCGAACTTTTTGACTAAATACCGATATCATACCAAGCTAGTTTGGTTTGATAATTTTTATACTATTGCCGAACCAAAAAATTCGATATACCAAATTATTCGGTTGGTTCGGTTCGGTTTCGTTTTTATACCAAATTTTAGATTTTACAAGTGATGATAGAAAAATGGTGCGCATTGAAAAAAAAACACAGTATAAAGTTTTAAAAATAGTATATTAAAAAAAATATTTATTTATATTATTGTTACATTTATTGTTTTTTTAATAAAAGAATAAACAGTACTAAACCTTTCTAGTAAAGTGTATAAATAAAAGAAAATGGTATAATTATTCACTAAAAAAATTAATATAAATATATTATAACAATTTTAATAATTAAGTGTATATAAATATTTTAGTTTTTTTGTCTACATAGTATATTTTAATTTTCGGTTTTAATCGGTACCATACCGAACTCACAAAACGAATACCGAAACCGAACCTACTTTTAAAGATTGGTTCGGTTGTACCGTAATGTCGGTATAACAAATTTTTTAATACCGACTTGATTGGTTCGGTTCGAAAATTGGTATAAAAAGTGCACGCTTATACCTGCACAAGAACAATTATAAGTACCCCAACCACGTGCAGAATATATATTTGAATAGTGTGTATTTGTACTGATCCATAAAAAACGGCACAACCTACTTAACTAATAATTTTGTAAGAAACAAAATCTTTAAACAACATTCTTGTACTACACTTTTTTTGTTGTTGTAGTAATAGCATACTATAAATAAACCTGCTATCATTTCAATTACTTACATTGTTTCAATTTATAGACTATATATATTTTGTTGATTTGAATATTAGTCAAGTACTCCATATATAATATATTCTCTTCCCATCTTCCCATTTTTATTACACAGTTGCAGAATCAGTTTTTCATGAATTAGAGTATAGCAATATTTTAATTTTCCTGTTACAGTAAATAAATATATTTTTACTTTTGAAGTTTGTTCTTGTTCTGGAGCTGTGCCTGAGGAAATAAAAACATTTAGGTAAGAAAAAAGATCACCAATGTTTAATCTTTTGCCCCCTTATTTGTTCGATTTTTAATTATGTGCAAGTGTATTTTAGTTTTATATACATATATATTTTTTGATAATTAATAACCATTTCTTCGGAGGTAACCTGCTTCGCAGGCGCTAGCGTCAGGAAACGAACCCTGGTGGTGAGCGTGGTATACTCGGGTCTCAACCACTTGGACCAACCAATTTGCTCCTTTAGTTTTATACTTTAGTTATATGTTTGAAATGCTTTCTTTTTTTATTCTTACCGCACTTGCCTGATAGTTTGGCAAAGGTTTTATGGAGAACTGTTCTGATTAGTACTGAGTTTTAGGGAATTATGTTGTTCTAGATATTTGGATCACACAGTTAATCAGAAATAATCGAAGAAACACGAAAAACAAAGGAGTTACAATTTTTTCCCATTTTCGCAAGCCTCGAAACCAATCAGATTATAGTGAACATACGTGTTATACTCATTGTGTTGTTTGCCTTTCTGTTTCTTATTCATCATAATGAGCCATGTTTATGATTGTTGATAGCATTTTGGTGATTTTGTTTTTTTAACTGATTTTGTTCATTTGGAAAAATATTAGAGAAGAGGAAAAGCTTGGACCATTAAAATGGAAAACGAAGGTCTTGAGTTGAGCCAGATTCAGAGAGAAAATCCGAATGAAGCTAGAAATGGTAACGAAGAGATAAAAAGAATTGCTCCTTGGAGAAAACAACTTACTTTAAGGGGGCTTTTCGCTAGCTTACTTATCGGAATATTGTATAGCATAATTGTTATGAAGCTGAATCTCACAACTGGGATAATCCCTAATTTCAATGTATCGGCTGCACTTTTAGCTTTTGTGTTTATAAGGACATGGACAAAACTGCTTGAAAAGGGTGGGTATGTATCGGCACCTTTTACTCCTCAAGAAAATACAATTATTCAAACTTGCGCAGTGGCTTGTTATGGGATTGCAGTTGGAGGTAATTCGGCTATCTGTTTTTCCTTTTTTATCCTTTGACTGTAGGATTAGTTGCGTAGAAATTGCAAGAAAATAAGACCATATGTACACTTGTTTGGTCGCAGTTTTTGAGTAGTTAGGCAGAATTTTTATTAAGGTTGGAGAAAAGGTGAGTTCGTCCAGATTAAAACTTCTAGCTTTTTCAAGCCAAAAATTAAGAAAGCTTAGCTTCTAAGTTGGTCAACCAAATACAGTTCGTCTTTGATCTTTTAAGCAAAATGCCAAAAATAAAGCTCAGCTGAAAAGCTACAAGCAAACAAGGCATTTGTTGATTCTTGGTATCATATTTCTATTCTTCAGCTTATCAAACTACAAAACTTGAGAATACTGCACGCATATAATCATATGCCAAGTTTATTTCAATGCCTAATCACTGTCAATACAAGTGTGGTATAGTGTCTTTGTTTTCAGTTGCTGTTTTGTTTTTAGTAAATTTTAAAATGAGATCAGGTAAAGAAAAGACTGTCCAGGCCTTGTGCACCAGCTCATCCTTATTAAAGGTTTCGAAATATTCCTATTGAATTGCTTTATGTATCAAAATATTTTTTGATAGATGTTATTGAGATTGAAATTATGCTGCACAAAGCAACGACGGACATAGCGATTCAACTCTCTAAATTTTATGTAACTAATATTTTGAAGGAAAAGGATTAATAGACATTTATATTATTCAAAAAGTGATGAGTCGTTCACACATTTGTTGAAAAGGCAGTGATGACACATTACTTTTCCGAATGAGCATGTTACCAGTTATTTTGGAATATGTATAATGTATGATTACTCTTTTGTGAAATTCTATTGTGGTTGTTGATTATTTCGCATTTTATACTTTCATACTGTTGCTAAGTTCGCGTTGTTCCTAAACATAGGTGGTTTTGGATCTTTTCTACTGGCATTGGATAAAACGTCGTATGAGCAGGCGGGGGTGGACGTAGAAGGCAATATACCGGGGAGCTATAAAGAGCCAAGCATTGGTTGGATGACCGGTTTCTCATTTGTTATCAGCTTTGTTGGACTGTTTGCTTTAATTCCTCTCAGAAAGGTACTCTTTTTCATTTGCTCCTTACTATAGATATGTCAAGTGGATTATGCAATCGGGGGCTTGTTTAATTGCAGCTTATAAGCTCAGTTTTTTTATTATAGAAGTTAAACTGCTTTTGGTTGACCAGCTTAAATCTGGACTTTCAAGGTCCATGGCCTGGAAAAACTAGAAGCATTAAGCTGGATCAACCCTTTTTTTTAAAAACAAATCCAGCTTATTTTCCATTATCTACATCTATGACATATTGTGTCAGTAGAAGGGGTGCAAATAGCTGTAGTTCAAAGATTTTGACTATAATCCACAGTAAGAGACACATACTGTCACACCCCAAAACGGAATGTGTACATGGTTGAGTACCACGTGCATGAGCAGGTGATACACATACGCTTAACACGAAAGGAGTTACCAAAACAACCAAATGAACAACAGTAATCGCTCACATTAACAAGGAAGGGAAAAGAATTAGATAAATCAAACAGAGATTATTTAGTCGTGAGTTCTTATTCAATGCCGAAATGAAAATATTCATGATCCAATAGACTGAGATATGATAAATCTCCCAAGAAAATAACATATTTGTGGCTCGTTTCAATCAATAATAAAGAAAAGATTCGAAATCCTATTAGACTTAATTAAATGAATAAACACCTAATGGAGGTTACGACCCGGTCCCATAACAACTCTGTCACTTAGCTCATTCACGCACCTGAAAAGAATTTTAAAGAGAGATTAAGCCAAACGAGTTTAGTGAAAGATAACGAAACCTATAGAAATTTGCAAAACAAAAACGTTAAATAGTATCGCACTTCTTTTCAGTTTTAGTCCAAGCTGTATCTCTTATTTATTTTGTAAATAGGCAAGAAGGTATATAAAAACATAAAATATACATGTAATCTACATTTAAAGGTATAAATACAGTCAAGTAATAAGTCAATATAACATCAATTTAATCACTGGACAAATAATAATAATGATAATCACTTAGAAAAACCATAAGAAGTTCATTGCCATAAGTTCATTTCTCCGGACGAATAGCCCGTTGGATCCAACTATCGTACTCAAAAGTCACCTAGGTTGGCGACCTAAGGTTTTCTTTTAAGACGATCCGGTAAGGTCACCCAACTTAAGAGGCTTGTTCCAATACCGTTGAGAAAACTAGAGTCGCACATTTAAGTAGCTTAATCTCTAGCCACCGAAGTCACCCCACTTAAGAGGCATGTTTCTCGGAATTTAAGTCATTAATTCTGGCCCCTAAATAATCAACTCAAATATCAAATTCTCTAAACATAATCAATCATTCTGAAATCTTTCTGAAATCGTCGAATAATAACTCACAAAAATATAATCAAAAAAATATACTCTTATAATAAGTTGCAAACAACGATTAATATATAGCAGAATCTCAAATAAGCGTGGAAACAAATCAAGTTTGTATACGGTACGAAATCACTCACCTGGTCCGAGTCCGAACAACCCGAGATACCCCTAGTACAGTTAAGCGAATGACCTGAACATAACACAGGCGCCGTGAGTTAATAAGTTGCTAACTACTAACATTAAAACCAAATGAAATTCTAGACTTGATACCAGTACCATAATAGAGCTGCTATATATATATATATATATCTACTTTTCTTTTTATAGTTACCAATATTTACAGATGGCTTCTACAATTCACATCCAAACTAATCCATATAGGGTTTAGGTACTTGGTTACAAAAATGATGGATCACAAATCAAAATACTTACCTTAAGAAAATTGAGGTTCTGGTGGTTACTTTCTTTAGTCTCCTTGTTGACCACTGTACTCTCTCTCTATATGCAGTTTTTGTTGATGTGTGTGAAAAGAATGGTTTTCAAAACAAATCTGTTTGGTTTTTGATTTACGTGCAACTTAGAACGTGTTTGGATAACTATGCCACTTGAACAATATATGTACCTATAGTTAAATTTACTTACTAATTTGGTCCTATCACTTCTCTATTTTCTATAAGAAAAATACTCACTCCATAACTTGGTAATGTCACACTAATAGTCATGCTACTGAATAACTAAAACCATTACTAATAAACTTAGGATGTGTAACCAAATTTATAGAAAACTGCTATGAATAAGATATAATTAGTGAGAATAATATTGGGGTTTCACACATACTTTTGTTATTTTTTCCAAAAGTGGGGATATATGGACCTCCAAAACCATAATATGAGCACATCTAGTTCATCTGTGTTTGTGTCCTGCCAAGTCGTATCAGTACAGAATTTTTGTTCCCAAGACTCGCTTGGCATGTTTATTTGATTAAGGAGAAGACGAAGAACCAGCAATAATTTCTACTTACTCCAATACAGTGATATCACATCATTTTATGCAAAAAATTGCATTTACCCTTGTTTTTCACATCATACAGTCTGTTGCTGCTTATTGTTAACCAGAGCTCTTTGATGTTTTCAGGTCATGATAATAGATTACAAATTAATGTATCCGAGTGGAACAGCTACCGCGGTTCTTATCAACAATTTTCACACACCAAAAGGAGACAAAATGGCTAAGTAATCTTTTTATTTAAAACAACATTGGCTCTACTTTTGCTTTGGAAACTAGATGAAATACGAAAACAAATCAGCTCAAGTAGTTTATAATTGCAGAAAGCAGGTTCATGGGTTTGTAAAATGCTTTTCGGCTAGTTTTCTGTGGGCATTTTTCCAGTGGTTCTTTTCTGGTGGTGGTGATTGTGGGTTTGCTCAATTCCCTACATTCGGATTAAAAGCTTACAAGGAATCGTAAGTACATGAAAACTCCTGGTTAATTTTTCCCCCTTTCGGCTGTAAGTTTAGCAAAACATTTACCAGACAGCCCTTCACAGCTTCACTCTTATGCATCAATATGAAATGTTAGGCCCATTCATACTTATTTTATTATTGCTTTTGGCAGGTTTTATTTTGATTTTAGCACGACTTATGTAGGTGCGGGAATGATATGTTCCCATCTTGTGAACTTATCTTGTCTTTTTGGAGCCGTGCTGTCATGGGGTGTAATGTGGCCAGTTATTCGTTTACAGAAAGGAAGTTGGTTTTCTTCTACTTTAGAAGAAAAGAGTATGAAGAGTCTTATGGGTTACAAGGTCAGTAAAATAAGTATTTAACTTACTGTTATACGGGATAAAGTATACTTATTTTCAAGTCATATATTCCTTAACCCAGAGATGATGTTCCATTGTACAGATATTTATCGCTATTGCACTCATATTAGGCGACGGGCTCTACCATTTTCTCAAGATACTATTCTTCACTGGTTCAACCATGTATAGCAGAATGAAGACCCGAATCCCCAGAACACGTAAATTTCCTTATCTCGACTATGCATCTAATCATTCTTCCCCATATCCAACTAAGAATATGTTTGCCTTTGGTTTTCACAAAGTCATATTCCCCTTTCTTTCCAAAGCAGTGAAATTATATTCTCTCTTTTCTCACCTACATATATTTGGAGAAGCCAAAAAAATTCATTTCTAGCAAGTTTTGTTTAACTGATAAGAAAACACCTGTTCCACAGCTTTGTAAATATATGTACACACATATTCCTGAGTTCAGTGTGTGCCACACAAATTTCATAGCAAACAACATGATCATAGCTCGTGGGCATGAACTGGACCATTGGTCCCTTAAGAAGAGTTCATTTCAGATTTCATTGTTTCAAGTTTTCATTTTGTAAGTTTTACATCAGCATTGTTCTTGTCACAGAGCCTGAGGACAGCAACCACCCTCTTGATGAACTCAAAAGAAATGAAGTCTTCTTAAGAGAGAGTATTCCCACATGGATAGCTTGCGTTGGGTACTCGTTGTTCTCTCTCATCTCCATCATCGTAATCCCTCTCATGTTCCCGGAGGTCAAGTGGTACTACGTGGTAGTCGCTTACATACTAGCACCTTTCCTTAGCTTTGCAAACGCTTATGGGGCAGGTCTAACGGACATGAATATGGCCTTTAATTATGGAAAAGTAGCCCTTTTTGTGCTCGCGTCTCTCTCTGGGAAAAACTCCGGTGTGGTTGCGGGGCTTGTAGGCTGCGGTTTGATCAAGTCCATTGTCACGATTTCCGCTGACTTGATGCATGATTTGAAGACCGGACACCTCACCCTTACCTCACCGAGATCGATGATTGTCAGCCAGGTAGAAAACGAGCTTTCCACCATGTCTTGTTATGAATTTTCATGGGTTATTTAATTTTCTATACACTGATTTTGTACCAACCTGCTAAGATTAACAACTATTACCCCAGTCAAATGTTTCTTTTGGATTTTGTACATTTCATAATACATAGGAAAAAAACCATATGTTGGGAATAGTAAAAATGTCATGTTTACTGCTTCGTACCCCCAGCTTACTATGCATCTAAGTTGGCACTGTTTGGTACACCAAGCTCACAATTTGTACCCCAGCCTATTAGGCTTTTCCCTTCAAATGCTTCTAACTGAACAGAAAAGAGTTGGTATTTTTCGTCCAATGTCAAGGTAGAATGGCCATTTTACATTCGCCTTTTCCTTAGAGGGAGGTGCAGTAACTAACATAATGACAGGTTGGATACAATATTAGAAAAATGTGAGGTCAGGGTACTAAATTCTCAAGATTTGTTTATAATACAGCAAAAATCTTATAGAATAGTGTATAGATATAGAAGCATGAACAGGTTAATGATAAAATATCGCTCTCATAAGTTATATCTAATTAGTTTCTCAACGTATGATTATGTGGTAATATCTAATTAGTTTCTCAACGTATGATTATGTGGTACACTAATTGTACTAAGTCCTTGAAAATTGTAAGGTTAGTGTTAATAATGCGACTTGACCCTTGTATATTAACTAAATTGCATTTCTCGTTTGGTCCAGGCAATCGGAGCTGCCATTGGGTGCGTTGTGGCTCCACTCATTTTCATGCTCTTCTATAATTTATTTGATATCGGGAACCCTGACGGAGAGTACAAAGCTCCGTATGGAATTGTATATAGAAACATGGCGATTCTAGGCGTGGAAGGCTTCTCGGCTCTGCCACTTCACTGCTTACAGCTTTGTTATGGATTTTTTGGGTTTGCTGTGTTGGCTAACCTGGTGAGGGACATGGCGCCTGTTAGGGTTGGGAAATGGGTCCCACTCCCGATGGCAATGGCAGTGCCTTTTCTGGTCGGGGCTAATTTTGCTATTGACATGTGTGTTGGGAGTTTGTTAGTGTTTGTTTGGCAAAAGGTTAATAGCCAAGAAGCAGGGCTAATGATCCCAGCTGTCGCCTCAGGGCTTATATGTGGAGACGGGCTTTGGATTTTGCCCTCTTCTATACTTGCTTTGGTTAAGGTTCACCCTCCAATTTGTATGAACTTTCTGAGATACAAGAGCTCATAAATTGTATCCAGGGGCGGCCTCATAGTGTTGGTTGTTCAAGGCCCGGTTCAGTTTTTTTTTTTTTGCTCAGCCCAGTTTTTTTTGTCCCAGCCCAGTTTTTATCCCAGGCTCAAGCCTTACTGGACTTGGGTCTGGCCCGCCCCTGGTATCACAACCCATTGTAGTTTTGGGTTGTGATACCAATAGCTGATGTTATCAACTGTAGCTTCGAATCAACTTTGATATATTACAAAAGCAGAATGCTGAGATGAGAAAATGGTAGTTTTTGTATAAGTACTTTTTGTTCATTAATCTCTTGAGTCGAATCATAACATTCATAGGAGTTCTGAGCGATATACAAAACCGTTGGTGTTAAATGATGGAAAGATGCAAGTCCTATAATCAATTGCGTTCGAGAATCTACAAACTTTTAAGATTCTACCTTCAGGTTATAAAAGAAAAGGTGTTGATAAGCTGAGTGAGTTTTTCGTACATCACATGATAGATCGAGAATAATACTCCAATAGACAACATTATACAATAAATCAGTGTTCAGCACATACAAACGGTAAAATGATACAATCCATGAGGATTGTTCCGGGTTTACTAAAGAAAAGATCACCGGATGCAAAAATACATTACTACAAGTGTCAGTTTCAACTTCCAAGTTTACAGATTGGTAAATGCATAACCAAAAATCAGGATCTTTCTGATCCATTTTCATACACTTCACCGGTAACAACACAAACTTCTGCTCCAAAAGACAATACAACATAGTCTCATGCAAATAGCAGACCAAGTAAAGAGACCTAAAATCTGGCTTCGGCTTTACTACTCCTGTTTTTAACTTTTTAATTTATTTCAAAAAAACAGGAGTAGAAAAGCAAAAGCAACGCCAAACAGTACTAACCCGTATAGTACCGATAAGCAACTTCCATGCAGTAACTTAGCAACAATACATAATAATGTTAAGAATCATAGTCTATACCTTGTCATGAAGGTTCACGACAAGATCATGAGCATCGTCGAGGAGCTTGCAAACATTAAGATGCCCAGCCATACCATTACACTCCCTTAATATTTCATCCATGCTATTATGTTTCTCTATAATCAACTTTCTCTTTTGTAACACCGAAGCTGCAATAGCGTACAGCAAAAGATCATCTGTGGGTGGAGCCTGCAGCCTTATCCTGCTCCATGCAGACTTTCCGATCCCCGCCCTGATTGCCGCCTGGTTCGCCCACATCACCTCCCATAAACAAATTGTCTGTTCAAACGTTAATTCCCTTCGGAAAAGTACCACCACCATTCTATAAACAAAAAAATTACCTGTCTTTAATTTGTGTAGCTTCTCTTTCTTCCTTTGAACTGTCCAAGTCGTAGCTGTTAAACAGAAAAGGCAGCTATCTCATGAGAGAAAATATACAACATCTGATCTTAATTTAGTAAAAATCAACTAATATTATGCAGTCAAGCGTCTATTAATGCAAAGAACACGAACCCAGAAGTTACAAAAATACAACACATAATAAATATAGCACAAATGCATGGTAAAATATATACACACATTAAAGGCTCTATGAAGTATCATCCCAAATCTGAATATGCACACCATACCAAGTATTATTACTAAGCTTATTGTTTGTTGGCCCGTAAGCCCATTGTTTACTTAAAAGATAAAGATACCCTTTCTTTTATGGGTCGCTGGAGAACGACTCAGTCTTATTGGGCTCGTTGTTGGCCCATAAGCCCGATGGGTATGTTTGGATAGTAAATGACGAACATGCCCTTCTTTTTATGGGTCACTGGATAACGACCCAGTATTATTGGGATCATTGTTGGCCCGTAAGCCGATAGATTTTTTTGACTTAAAAGACTAAAATGCCCTTCTTATTACGGGTCAATGGATAACATGCTAACGACACAGTAATATTGGGTTGATTGTTGGCCTAGATGGAACATACGAGAATACCCTTACTTTATGGGTCACTGAAAAACAGGTGAATAACCCAGACTTGTTGGGCTCGTCGTTGGCGAATACCCAACCCGTATGGTTCACTTGATACCATGATAACAACCCAGTCTTATTCGGCTCGTTGTCGGCCTATATGCCCGATAAGTATGTTTGGATATGAAATGGCGGAAGTACCCTTCCTTTTATGGGTCATTAGCGAATGACCCAATCTTATTGGGCTCGTTGTTGGCCCATAAGGCCCATATACATGGACTTTATTGTTTGGATTTCAATCGTATGATATATTATCGAGTAAAGACCGGTTCCATAATAATATAGGTTTAAGTAGCCTTATTTAATTGTGTTGGCCCGCGTGCTAACCTTAGAGGGGGGGTTGAATAAGGTTTTGGCGATTTTCGCCTAATTAAAAATTCTAAACAACTAACACCCAACTTATGCAAATTCTAAACTTAAGCGTTTAATAACTTTAATGAAATGCTAGAAAACATAAACGCAAGCAAGAATATAAGCAATAATATAAGTTGCGGAAATTAAAAGCAAGGGAAGAAAATGACACCGTGATTTATAGAGGTTCGGCAAACGCGCCTACGTCCTCTCCTCGGTACTACCGAGTATTTCACTAAAAATCTCCTTGCGGATTATTACAAATCCTATCGAGCTAATCAACCGATTGAGCTCCCCCTCACTTTATGAGTATCCCGAAATGAAAAGACCTAGAGCTTTTAAGCTTCAATTGCTTACAAAGCCTCTACCCGATCACTCGCTCACAAAAATGAGTTTATAAAATACTCGTTACAATTTTGTTACAATAATGTAACTACACTCACTATTTTATTGCTTCTAAATAAGCTAATTGGTGAGAATGTTGATGATTGAGCTTGACTCTCTTTTTCTTCAATTTTCCCTCTTTTGAATATATACACCAAAGTGGTGATATTTAGGGTTTTGTATATAGGGATTGAAGGATGATAATTAGTAAGTTGATTGGTAACTTTGGAGAGAGATTTGAGGTGGTATATATAACAGCAAAGTCTGTTTTTCTGGGTTATGACCGTTGAAAGGTTTTAACAGCTATTTTCCAGAATAAGCTGAAAAGCTGTTTTCGAAAACTGCAGAAAACGATCGGTCGTTTTCTACAGTCGATCGGTCGTTTTACAGAAAACGATCGGTCGTATTCTGAAAACGATCGGTCGTTTTTATACTGGACTCACTGGAAGAAATTGGATCAAAAACGATCGGTCGTTTTTGTCCAGTCGATCGGTCGACTGTAATCCTGGTCCCGTAAATCTTCGAATGTTCATAACTCCTTCGTTTTAGCTCCGATTTTGGTTCCGCTTGAACCTATGGCTTCGTTATCGAATGCTCTATCATTTAACGACCTGAAATGTACATTTACTCTTCTTTGGAAAAGACAAGCATTATATCAATGAAATAGAGAAATAGTAAAATCATTAAAACATAATCAAGGTTATAATCAAAATCATTATTGAACTCATGTTCAACAAATTGATATCCAACCGCTAGCGATTTGGTTCGACGCCATAATTCGTGTTGAGTAGCAATATAACTTTTTCTAACTCATACTTATATTAGCGTCTTATAACATTTTCACCGCCTTAATGTCACACTTGGTTACAAGATATCGTGATTTAGTTCAACATAGGTTTAAGTAGTCTCGGTGAACATAAACTAATCTATCTATCTATCTGCCTTATCTCTCTCCTTACAAGTTATCGATCTCTGCCCTTTCATGAGAACATATCAGGCTTATTGGGCTGATTGTTGACCTAGAAGGTCGATATATATTACTCAACTTATCATGATAAACGAAACACGAAGCGGAAACATGAAACGATAAACGTAAACGTGAATACTGAATAGAGAGAAAGAAGATACGAAAATTCAAAATTTACGCAAATAAAATAATGAGAAAAAAGGAAGCGAGAAGCCGAGTTTCCATTAACTACGAGTTAAATTATTGTTCCTTACATAACTATGTGCAACTTTAACTTGTAAGATTATCATATCAAAAATGTTGTCATGAAATTTTTTAAAAGTAAATGACATGTGTATAATCTATATGAATAAGTTTTGAATATTTCGGTCACAAATTTAAATACATTAAATGTCCAAGTCAAAGTTACACTTAGTCTCGTAAGATATGATTTTTTTGGGTGAGTAAAATTGGGATAGCACAACTGAAGCTTATATGGGTGATCATGTCGTCCATCACTATGAGATTTAAGGTGGAAGAAGTTGAAACTTCCGTTAAGATTATAATATTATAAAATTTTCAATTATCATGTCCGCAATTTTTATGAAAAGAAATAAAATTTATTTGGATACCATAATTTTCTCTCTTTTATTGATGCATATTGATTCCATGTAAAAAAAATGAGAGGATTATTGCAAATTTTTTCTTCATATTGAGTATTTACTGAGTTAAGTACCCTCAAATTTAACTAAATTCCCCCACATTAGCTAAATCCCCCCCACATTAGGCTTACATTGTTCATCGTCAATTGGAATAAATAGTTAATCATGACATTATTGTAGGTATATATAGATTAAATATGTAAACAACATTTTTTTTCTTCATTTTGATGTATCTTGACCAAAAAAATGTAATGACATGAACATAAATGATTTGTACACCAACCACGTGAATAATATATTTCAATAGCGTGTATTTATACGTATCCATAAAACACGATTGAACTTTTAACAAATAGTTCGTTTGGTAAGCTTTAATGCATGTTTGATTCTATAATCAATTGTGACTTAAAATGTGATTCTTTTAATAGTGACAGACTATCGGTCTATGAAACATACCACCTTACATTTATGACTTTAGAAAAGTCGTTTCTTTTTAAAAGTCATTTATTTTTAAAAGTCTTATTCCTTTTTGAAATTTATGTACAACTCATCTATCTATATTTATTTGTTAGGTCAATAATGCTTTTGCACTATTTCACTGTCTTCACACCTAAATTAGGAAACAAAAAACAAAAAACACCCCAAATTGTCCAAACATATCCTTTCAGTACAAATTTAATTTTAAATAAAAGTTAATACAATACTATATTGGAGTAATGCTAACATTAAATGTGATTATTGGTTCTGATCCATATTTTACTCCTAATTAAGTAAGTAATTAACCGTCTTTATGTTACTTTCATCCTTACCCCCTGAAGTTTGAGTAAATTGTTGTTTCCACCCCTGTCACGTTTAGTTTTATTGTGAGATTTTATCAGTGTTTTTTAAAAAGTATGCTTTGTAGTAAAAAAAAAAGTCGATTCAAGCATTAAAAAAATATTAAAATCTCGTTATTCTACGTTTTAGTCCGCAAAAAGTTTACTATTTTTACCCTTTTAGCATATTTCGTGCAACACTAGGTTTTACCCCAAAAAAGCATTTTTAAAGAAATAAAAAAGAGATCTTACTAAGTGTAAATTGGTAAAACTTACAAAAAAAAAAACAACAACAATAGATTTGTATAATATTTATTTAGATCTTACTAAGTGTAAATTGGTAAATTTAGATTGTCATAATATATACTGTCATGTTACGATTATTTGTTAAACATGGAAGCATGTACGATCTATGTATTTATTTACTGCCATGTACACTTGTGTAAAATATGGTAATTTGCGAAATCATATATTTTCACATTTAAGTTGGAAAAAGTATGAACCTTCCCCAACTAGGCTCACCTATTTGGATACGATGTCTAGGAAAGATATAGGCGGAAGTCGATATGCTAATGAGGTCGGGTTTTAAGTGGCATTCGTGCCCTCCACCCTCACCGTCTTTCCTGGTCGTGTTCAATTAGAGCTACCGAAAGGGGTTGACTAAATAATAATTTCCCCGAGTGTGTTTATATAGTGATGTATGTTTCGCCGAATTGGTGTTTCAGTATCGACCCGTCGTTCGATCAATGAGAACCGATTCACATGAGAAGCAAAACTAATATTTTCGAACCTGTCGTTTCGAAAAAACGTTTGTGCTTGTGCAAACCATAAACATATAAACCAGTCGTTTTATATGATAAATAATCCAGAACTCCCAACACATGTTGGATGCCATCTATGATGAGAAAAATCGCAAAACATACTTGCGAAATGACTGTTTAGACGTTGATGTTATTCCGTCACCACATGTTAGTCACCCTGATGTGTGAAAAATGTGATGCCCAATTTTTTTTTGGATGCCATCTTTTATGAGTAAAACACGAGTTTGTTGTTACCCTCATAATGAATGCTAAGGCGTTGATTTTATTCCGCCGCCACATTTGAGACGTGATGACGTCTATGGTGAACAAATGTCTGAAATTGACATATTGGAGCAATCCTTCACCAAAATACTAGCTTGGAAATTGTATTCTATAAGCAGTATCGTGAATTTATATTCACCATGTTCCTTTATCGCCCATCTGTTATTGGATAAGAAAATTACCCCGGTGAGTAGTTTTAATCCTATTGGGTCAATGGCGAATTGTTTGCCTGATATTAATGCTCTTCGTGTATATTTTTTTCCACGAATCGAGAACCGAGACAAGTGTTATTTGTCTCGAACTGTCGCGATCCCGATGAATCGCCTAGCCGAGCGAGATTTTAGACAATCGTCAAAATCGAAAACATGTGGCTCCAAGACAGTAATTGAAAGGAACAATATGGTCCGTTGTCACAAAGCAAGAGATAATGCTCAAAGAGGCAACTCTATGCTATAAAGACAAAGGTCATGCACGGTTACTCCTTAAATAGTTCAAAACTATTATAAAGGTAAAAAAAACCGATGCTAATGTGGTTAAAGCTAACTGAAAGGAAACTTTTGAGACCCCCGATTTTGTGGCTCAAATGAGTTTGGGACCTTTCTTTATTGATTTTGATAAATCATTGAGCCATTTTTTCGCTCATCTGGATTATGTTTTTCCATTTGGATTATTAATTTTCCATTTGGACCATACTTTTTGATTATGGTTTGCCTGTTTACTAAATTTCTCGAAATAATTTAAAGTGTTTTGAGCAAATTCCTTTGACAAATGTGACCAAACTTTAAATTATGAAATTTTAGGCAATACTTGTGGTGTAGTTGGTTTTTTGGAAATAGTGGGTAACCGTGTACCACATAATTTCACCAACTACTTGCCTAAAAGAGTAGTCAGTGACAACGATTCTGGACCTGTCGTTCCAATCGAAATCTTTGGTAAAACCAAATTGATTTGTCAAATATGAGGTCTTATACTCATGTAGGTCGTGCCGTACCTTGTTGAGTTATAAAATATTCGAGAAAACCAGCGTTATCTGGTAATAGCTTATGAAAGAATTAAAATTTCTTTACATAGTCTCCATTCAATACGACCAAAAGCGTATTTTAGAGGAGTTGAAATGTCTTTCAAGTGGTTGCTACCACATTCTTTAAAGCATTTAAAGTTAACTTATCATTTCGCCTGTCGTCGAATAATAAATGATTTAGATGCTAAGACATGATTGTCTGTACTATCATTCGCCTGTCGTCGATTGATAAGAGCATTTTGATATTGTGGCATTGACCGGATGAGATATTCTCGGGTCAAAAGACGATAGTTGATTTATAATCGCATCGCATTTGGATTCTCTTTGAGGATATATTTCGTGATTAATCCGAAATTAATGCCACTAATGCTCACTTTGAAAGACTAGTATGTGTAAAGATCACGAAATGAACTCGTAGAATTCTTGTAAAGAATTGAAGGAGTTATTGTGGACTTATCCAACCATAAGTCGGACCATAAATATAAATGGTTATGGTTGATGCATCGACAATAAGGTCACATGATTATTGTTGTCCACATAAATGCAGCACTTTCCAAACTTTTAGCCCTATCATTAAGTTGATGGATCATGATCCGGATTATCCTGAAAAGTCTAGTCGACTTGATAATTCCGAAGAGTAATAATCGAAATTTCGATTTGAATTACTTGAGTTTGGAAATTGAAATTGAAATTGAACATCATGTCGATTATGTTCAGACCCAAATGGACTCACGGAAAGTTTGATGATGCGACTGCAAATGATTGCACACATTTCTTGGTCTTGCACACCAAGATTTATATTTCCGTGTGGGGTTATGCTATTTTGCTGCATTGGTCCGTTATGAGGCCCATAGACACTCAAACACCATATGCGTACCAGCTGGTTACTGGTTATGAGCCAGAAGTCTCATATTAACGCGTGTTTAGAATGATTAATTAATATTTTGATTGAGCCGCTCTAGCGTTCAAAATATGGACCTCTGAAGGGGACATAGGTCGATTATGAATCTCCTGCCTATCATTTGATAGAGTAACCTTGGCAAGCGATCTCTTTACCGCATGATATGCGAAAGTGACATCGCTAAGACCGTTCTCCCCGTCGTTAGGGGGAGATTTGCACGTTACCGTTGATAAGGAATGACGTGAAGTAACGTGGCATAACCCACTCAGTCTTAGCTTGATCCCCAAAACTGCACTTAGTGATAAGTAAGTGCATAGACTCCCTCAAGTCTAACTAAATGCCAGACGCATTTAATGACTTTATGAGATGTCACGAGATCATTTATACCTGCTGCAAAATGCTTGCAAGGATAGACGTCCCTGTCGGACGCCGTGTTCCTGTCGTAACATGTTGCTTTGGCCGAACCCGCCAAGCAAAGGACGCTGCCGTCGGCCGTCAGTCTGTCGTCCTTCCTAAGATATGAGGAAGTTGACCGGTTCTTAATTCGTTCAGCCCCAGAGGTGGTGAACTGAAACTCGTTTGTCGCACGAGATTATAAAGGATCAAGGAGATGTGTGATTTCCTCCTCATCCTAAGAATCTCGAAATATCTGTCGATCATGATATCTTAGACGATATTGAAGCGAGACGAGACTGTCATTGATTACTTGTTCATATATTCGGTGACGACTGATAATATGAGCAAATTATGACAGAGAACCATGTACCGTTGCCTGAAGTCAACGTAGAATAGACTGAACTAATGGAAACTTACAATCCAAGTAGACTCCTTAGCGAAAGTGTGTTCGGACCTGTAGCTCCAACAGCACCAATGTTAAACGAATTCATTTATTTGGTTATTCGTAAGGAAGAGTGATGAGAATAATGAGATTCTAAAATGCTCGCCTAGTAGCGCAAGGCTTCTCTCACACCTTGGAATTGATTACGAGATGGTTTATTTCCTCGTAATTGACGTTATAACGGTCCTCTACTTTATCAGTTTAGTAGTTTCCGAAAAACTGATTATGCAGCATGTGATTGTGGTCACGATCTTATCTCTGTGGGGATTTAGACTAGAGATGTGGATGAAAGTCCCTGTGTGACTTCATAATTCTTGAATCAAGTAGTTCCTGACCACGGAACACGATCTCAATTGACTGAGACGTTCACTATATGGATTAATATAATCCGAGCGGATGTGGTATACCCGCCTAAGTGAGTACTTGATTAGGTTGGGATACTTGAACAAGTATTATGCCCTTGCGTGTTTTATTACGCGATCCATTTTGGATTTGCCTTCGAGATGAAGGATCTTGGGAAGACACGGTAGTGACTCGGCCCGATGATCGAGTCCCGTAAAGATTGAATCTAAGTCCATGATTCAGACTACACCCAGAAGGTGTTATGACGTTTTAGTCATCATGACGCTAGTCGTCAGATTCTCCCATGATCGTTCGATCACTAGACATTGATATAGACCCAGTCCGTCCCTGATGAGACGATGAAGAGATATTGAATCATGATGTTCATATCTAAGTACAATATGCGCATCATTGTACTTGGTCTAATGTGCTAGGACGAACATCTCGTCTGCTGTGAATGGTATAGCTCGACACAGCATCGCGCTAACACGCTGCCATCGAAATGGCACTAAAGACACATTCCCTTACCTTATGATAATTTTGGAAGTGGGCTAGTTTATCCCATTTGCGTCATCGAGTGTACCTACCCCCTTCGGTACTCGAATTAATGCAACCCTTTTTTCGGTTATACCGATGCCGGTTACTTATCAGACCCGCATAAGGGATATTCCTAACATGGTCTATCTTTGCCATTAGGAATAAAGCGATATCTTGGAGGTCTTGGAATGACTCCAAACGAATCACTCTGATCTACTCGTGCTCTATGAGACGACTAGAGAGTGTATATGGCTTTGAGCTCGTATTAGCCATATTTGAATTACATATGCTCTGTCTCACGATTCAGATAAAACACTTGTCATAGAAGACAACTTGTTGTTATCGATCAAGAGAAACATGACTACATTATGCTATTTAGCATTTATCGTCGAAATAAATCTTCACATATGAAGTTTAAGAGCATCCTATTGAATGCTCGTTTTATTCCACGTTATATTTTCTTGCATACAGTCGTGTGCAAGTAAATGAGGCATCCAGTCGAATGCTCGTACTCTTTCTTGGAATATGAAATCCTTGCACCCAGTCGTGTGCAAGTGAGTGGGAGCATCCAGGTGAATGCTTATTGCACTAATTACTACTTAGTCGAAATCCTCGCACCCTGTCG
Source organism: Primula vulgaris (assembly GCA_963920805.1). Classification (NCBI taxonomy): domain Eukaryota; kingdom Viridiplantae; phylum Streptophyta; class Magnoliopsida; order Ericales; family Primulaceae; genus Primula; species Primula vulgaris. Next base: position 500,743 of record OY987214.1, on the reverse strand, counting down.
TGTGCAAGTGAGGAGGAGCATCCAGTCGCATGCTCGTGTACTCTTTTTGTCCTTAGACCAAGGTTTTTTCCCACTGGGTTTTCCTTGGCAAGGTTTTTAGCGAGACACGTTCCCATCTTATCTCACTTAAGATTGCCGAAATTAGGGGGAGTATCCTGTTGTATACTTATTACCACTGTGTACTCTTTTGTCCTTCGACTAGAGATTTTTTTTTTTTTTTTGACAACAACAGGGTATTTATTAATCAGAATGTATCAATACAATGAGACCCTAACATTTTTTATATACTAGAGACTAGGGTTATACAAGCTAGAAAGCTCAACTTAGACCCACTATGAGTAAGGCCCAATAGTCCAATAATAACTTATAACATGTATTATATTATTTGCATAATTAACAGTCTATGTGTTATTTTCATCCTTACCCCCTAAAGTTTGAGTAAATTGTTGTTACCACCCCTGCCACGTGTAGTTTGTTGTAATTAACCCATTTGTAAGTGAGATTTTACCCCCCCAAAAAAAGGCACTTTGTAAAGGAATAATAAAAAAAAAGAGAGAGAATAATTGACATTACATCACTATGACGACATAAACCACTTTTAAACAAATTTTGCATCTCACCTTCTCCACAAAGAGAGGTGGGAAGGAGTGAGAAAAAGGAAAAAATAAATAAAATAAAATAAATGAAAGATTTAATGTCCTTATAATGGAATTTAAATATTCCAAATAATTAATTTTGTACTACAACAAAATCTTAAACCACATTCTTGTACTAACACATGTACTACCTTTTGTTACTACTTTAAATGGTGAGTGTTGACACCTTTTTTTGTTGTTGTAGTAATAGCATACTATAAATAAACCTGCTATCATTTCAATTACTTACATTGTCTTTTTTGATGAATTCCAATTTATATATTACATATATTTTGTTGACTTGAATATTAGTCAAGTACCCAATTGTCTTTTTGTTTAGATTTTTCATATATAATATATTCTCTTCCCATCTTCCCATTTTTATTACACAGTTGCAGAATCAGTTTTTCATGAATTAGAGTATAGCAATATTTTAATTTTCCTGTTACAGGAAATAAATATATTTTTACTTTTGAAGTTTGTTCTTGTTCTGGAGCTGTGCCTGTGGAAATAAAAACATTTAGGTAAGAATAAAGAGGACCCAAATGTTTAATCTTTTGCCCCTTTATGTGTTTGAATTTTAATTATGTGCAAGTGTATCTTTAGTTATATATATATTTTTTTTATTATTTTTTTTTTGATAATTAATAACTATTTCTTCGGAGGTAACCTGCTTCGTAGGCGCCAGCGCCAGGGAACGAACCCTGGTGGTGAGCGTGGTATACTCGGGTCTCAACCACTTGGACCAACCACTTTGCTCCTTTAGTTTTATACTTTAGTTATATGTTTGAAATGCTTTTTTTTTTTTTTTATTCTTACCGCACTTGTCTGATAGTTTGTCAAAGGTTTTATGGAGAACTGTTCTGATTAGTACCGAGTTTTAGGGAATTATGTTGTTCTAGATATTTGGATCACACAGTTAATCAGAAATAATCGCAGAAACGCGAAAAACAAAGGAGTTACAATTTTTTCCCATTTTCGCAAGCCTCGAAACCAATCAGATTATAGTGAACAGACGTGTTATTTCCCTAAATACTCATTGTGTTGTTTGCCTTTCTGTCTCTTATTCATCATAATGAGCCATGTTTATGATTGTTGATAGCATTTAGGTGATTTTGTTTTTTTAACTGATTTTGTTCATTTGGAAAAATATTAGAGAAGAGGAAAAGCTTGGACCATTAAAATGGAAAACGAAGGTCTTGAGTTGAGCCAGATTCAGAGAGAAAATCCGAATGAAGCTAGAAATGGTAACGAAGAGATAAAAAGAATTACTCCTTGGAGAAAACAACTTACTTTAAGAGGGCTTTTCGCTAGCTTACTTATCGGAATATTGTATAGCATAATTGTTATGAAGCTGAATCTCACAACTGGGATAATCCCTAATCTCAATGTGTCGGCTGCACTTTTAGCTTTTGTGTTTATAAGGACATGGACAAAACTGCTTGAAAAGGGTGGGTATGTATCGGCGCCTTTTACTCCTCAAGAAAATACAATTATTCAAACTTGCGCAGTGGCTTGTTATGGGATTGCAGTTGGAGGTAATTTGGCTATCTGTCTTTCTTTTTTTATCCTTTGACTGTAGGATTAGTTGCGTAGAAATTGCAAGAAAATAAGACCATATGTACACTTGTATGGTCGTGGTTTTTGAGTAGTTAGGCAGAATTTTTATTAAGGTTGGAGAAAAGGTGAGTTCGTCCAGATTAAAACTTCTAGCTTTTTCAAGCCAAGAATTAAGAAAGCTTAGCTTCTAAGTTGGTCAACCAAATACATTCCATCTTTGATCTTTTAAGCAAAATGCCAAAAATAAAGCTCAGCTGAAAAGCTACAAGCAAACAAGGCATTTGTTGATTCTTGGTATTATATTTCTATTCTTCAGCTTATCAAACTACAAAACTTGAGAATACTGCACGCATATAATCATATGCCAAGTTTATTTCAATGCCTAATCACTGTCAATACAAGTGTGGTATAGTGTCTTTGTTTTCGGTTGCTGTTTTGTTTTTAGTAAATTTTAAAATGAGATCAAGTAAAGAAAAGACTGTCCAGGCCTTGTGCACCAGCTCATCCTTATTAAAGGTTTCGAAATATTCCTATTGAATTGCTTTATGTATCAAAATATTTTTTGATAGATGTTATTGAGATTGAAATTATGCTGCACAAAGCAACGGCGGACATAGAGATTCAACTCTCTAAATTTTATGTAACTAATATTTTGAAGGAAAAGGATTAATAGACATTTGTATTGTTAAAGTGATGAGTCATTCATACATTTGTTGAAAAGGCAGTGATGACACATTACTTTTCCGAATGAGCATGTTACCAGTTATTTTGGAATATGCATAATGTATGATTACTCTTTTGTGAAATTCTACTGTGGTTGTTGATTATATTCGCATTTTATACTTTCATACTGTTGCTAAGTTCGTGTTGTTCCCAAACATAGGTGGTTTTGGGTCTTTTCTACTGGGATTGAATAAAAAGACGTATGAGCAGGCGGGGGTGGATGCAGAAGGCAATATACCGGGGAGCTATAAAGAGCCAAGCATTGGTTGGATGACCGGTTTCTTATTTGTTATTAGCTTTGTTGGACTGTTTGCTTTAATTCCTCTCAGAAAGGTACTCCTCTTTTTCATTTGCTCCTTACTATAAATATGTCAAGTGGATTATACATTCGGGGGCTTGTTTAATTGCAGCTTATAAGCTCAGTTTTTTTTATTATAGAAGTTAAACTGCTTTTGGTTGACCAGCTTAAATCTGGACTTTCAAGGTCCATGGCCTGGAAAAACTAGAAGCATTAAGCTGGATCAACCCTTTTTAAAAAAAAAACAAATCCAGCTTATTTTCCATTATCTACATCTATGACATATTGTGTCAGTAGAAGGGGTGCAAAGAGCTATAGTTCAAAGATTTTGACTATAATCCACAGTAAGAGACACATACTTTTGTTATTTTTTCCAAAAGTGGGGATATATGGACCTCCAAAACCATAATATGAGTATCTAGTTCTTCATCTGTGTTTGTGTCCTGCCAAGTCGTATCAGTACGGAATTTTTGTTCTCAAAGACTCGCTTGGCATGCTTATTTGATTAAGGAGAAGACGAAGAACCAACAATAATTTCTACTTACTCCAATACAGTGATATCACATCATTTTATGCAAAAAATTGCGTTTAACCCTTGTTTTTCACATCATACAGTCTGTTGCTGCTTATTGTTAACTAGAGCTCTTTGATGTTTTCAGATCATGATAATAGATTACAAATTAACTTATCCGAGTGGAACAGCTACCGCGGTTCTTATCAACAATTTCCACACACCAAAAGGAGACAAAATGGCTAAGTAATCTTTTTATTCAAAACAACATTGGCTTTACTTTTGCTTTGGAAACTAGATGAAATACGAAAACAAATCAGCTCAAGTAGTTTATAATTGCAGAAAGCAGGTTCATGGGTTCGTAAAGTGCTTTTCGGCTAGTTTTCTGTGGGCATTTTTCCAGTGGTTCTTTTCTGGTGGTGGTGATTGTGGGTTCGCTCAATTCCCTACATTCGGCTTAAAAGCTTACAAGGAATCGTAAGTACATGAAAACTCCTGGTTAATTTTTTTCCCCCTTCGGCTGTAAGTTTAGGAAAAAGTCAATATTTGTGAACTGTTATTTGGTTCCTCGCCCCCCCCCCCCCCCCCCCCCCAAAAGTGTTATACTGTTGATTTGGGGCTTTCTTAATTTTCATAGGGTTCCCGATTTAACATGATAAAGGAAGAAACTTATCTTTACCGAGTTCTTTAGTATTCCCCCCAAAATTGAAAAATGGGAACTCTAACCAAAAAGGAAGTTTGAGAACTAAAATATAATTTGAAAGTCTGAAAAGGGAGAAGCAAAACATTTTCCAGACAACCCTTCACAGCTTCACTCTTATGTATCAATATGAAATGTTAGGCCAATTCATACTTATTTCATTATTGCTTTTGGCAGGTTTTATTTCGATTTTAGCACGACTTATGTAGGTGCGGGAATGATATGTTCCCATCTTGTGAACTTATCTTGTCTTTTTGGAGCGGTGCTGTCATGGGGTGTAATGTGGCCACTTATTCGTAAACAGAAAGGAAGTTGGTTTTCTTCTACTTTAGAAGAAAAGAGTATGAAGAGCCTTATGGGTTACAAGGTCAGTAAAATAAGTATTTAACTTACTGTTATACGGGATAAAGTATACTTATTTTCAAGTCATATATTCCTTAACCCAGAGATGATGTTCCATTGTACAGATATTTATCGCTATTGCACTCATATTAGGAGACGGGCTGTACCATTTTCTCAAGATACTATTCTTCACTGGTTCAACCATGTATAGCAGAATGAAGACCCGAATCCCCAGAACACGTAAATTTCCTTATCTCGACTATGCATCTAATCATTCTTCCCCATATCCAACTAAGAATGTGTTTGCCTTTGGTTTTCACAAAGTCATATTCCCTTTTCTTTCCAAAGCAGTGAAATTATATTCTCTCTTTTCTCACCTACATATATTTGGAGAAGCCAAAAAAATTTCTAACAAGTTTTGTTTAACTGATAAGAAAACACCTCTTCCACAGCTTTGTAAATATATGTACACACATATTCCTGAGTTCAGTGTGTGCCACACAAATTTCATAGCAAACAACATTATCATAGCTCGTGGGCATGAACTGGACTATTGGTCCCTTAAGAAGAGTTCATTTCAGATTTCATTGTTTTAAGTTTTCATTTTGTAAGTTTTACATCAGCATTGTTCTTGTCACAGATCCTGAGGACAGTAACCACCCTCTTGATGAACTCAAAAGAAATGAAGTCTTCTTAAGAGAGAGTATTCCCACATGGATAGCTTGCGTTGGGTACTCGTTCTTCTCTCTCATCTCCATCATCGTAATCCCTCTCATGTTCCCGGAGCTCAAGTGGTACTACGTGGTGGTCGCTTACATACTAGCACCTTTCCTTAGCTTTGCAAACGCTTATGGGGCAGGTCTAACAGACATGAATATGGCCTATAATTATGGAAAAGTAGCCCTTTTTGTGCTCGCGTCTCTCTCTGGGAAAGACTCCGGTGTGGTTGCGGGGCTTGTAGGCTGCGGTTTGATCAAGTCTATTGTCACGATTTCCGCTGACTTGATGCATGATTTGAAGACCGGACACCTCACCCTCACCTCACCGAGATCGATGATTGTCAGCCAGGTAGAAAACGAGCTTTCCACCATGTCTTGTTATGAATTTTCATGGGTTATTTAATTTTCTATACACTGATTTTGTACCAACCTGCTAAGATTAACAACTATTACCCCAGTCAAATGTTTCTTTTCGATTTTGTACATTTCATAATACATAGGAAAAAAACCATATGTTGGGAATAGTAAAAATGTCATGTTTACTGCTTCGTACCCCCAGCTTACTATGCATCTAAGTTGGCACTGTTTGGTACACCAAGCTCACAATTTGTACCCCAGCCTATTAGGCTTTTCCCTTCAAATGCTTCTAACTGAACAGAAAAGAGTTGGTATTTTTCGTCCAATGTCAAGGTATAATGGCCATTTTACATTCGCCATTTCCTTAGAGGGAGGTGCAGTAACTAACATAATGACAGGTTGGATACAATATTAGAAAAATGTGAGGTCAGGGTACTAAATTGTCAAGATTTGTTTATAATACAGCAAAAATCTGATAGAACAATGTATAGATATAGAAGCATGAACAGGATAATTATAAAATGTCGCTCTCATAAGTCATATCTAATTAGTTTCTCAATGTATGATTATGTGGTACACTAAGTGTACTAAGTCCTTGAAAATTGTAAGGTCAGTGTTAATAATGCGATTTGACCCTTGTATATTAACTAAATTGCATTTCTGGTTTGGTCCAGGCAATCGGAGCTGCCATTGGGTGCGTAGTGGCTCCACTCACTTTCATGCTCTTCTATAAATCATTTGATATCGGGAACCCTGACGGAGAGTACAAAGCTCCGTATGCAATTGTATATAGAAACATGGCGATTCTAGGCGTGGAAGGCTTCTCGGCTCTGCCACTTCACTGCTTACAGCTTTGCTATGGATTTTTTGGGTTTGCTGTGTTGGCTAACCTGGTGAGGGACTTGGCGCCTGTTAGGGTTGGGAAGTGGGTTCCACTCCCGATGGCAATGGCAGTGCCTTTTCTGGTCGGGGCTTATTTTGCTATTGACATGTGTGTTGGGAGTTTGTTAGTGTTTGTTTGGCATAAGGTTAATAGCCAAGAAGCAGGGCTAATGATCCCAGCTGTCGCCTCGGGGCTTATATGTGGAGATGGGCTTTGGATTTTGCCCTCTTCTATACTTGCTTTGGTTAAGGTTCACCCTCCAATTTGTATGAACTTTCTGAGATATAAGAGCTCATAAATTGCATTGGATACATATAGGAAAAGTGGCCGCCCCTGGTTGTATCACAACCCATTGTAGTTTTGGGACATAAGAAAAATATATCCAATAGCTGATGTTATCAACTGTAGCTTTGAATCAACTTTGATATATTACAAAAGCAGAATGCTGAGATGAGAAAATGGTAGCTTTTGTTGTAGACTTTTTGTATAAGTACTTTTTGTTCATTAATCTCGAGTCGAAACATAACATTCATAGGAGTTCTGAGCGATATACAAAACCGTTGGTGTTAAATGATGGAAAGATGCAAGTCCTATAATCAATTGCGTTCGAGAAACTACAAACTTTTAAGATTCTACCTTCAGCTTATAAAAGAAAAGGTGTCGATAAGCTGAGTGAGTTTGATAGATCGAGAATAATACTCCAATAGACAACATTATACAATAAATCAGTGTTCAGCACATGCAAACGGTAAAATGATACAATCCATGAGGATTGTTCCGGGTTTACTAAAGAAAAGATCACCGGATGCAAAAAACACATTACTACAAGTGTTAGTCTCAACTTCCAAGTTTACAGATTGGTAAATGCATAACCAAAAATCAGGATCTTTCTGATCCATTTTCATACACTTCACCGGTAACAACACAAACTTCTGCTCCAAAAGACGATACAACATAGTCTCATGCAAATAGCAGACAAAGTAAAGAGACCTAAAATCTGGCTCCGGCTTTACTACTCCTGTTTTTAACTTTTTAATTTATTTCAAAAAAACAGGAGTAGAAAAGCAAAAGCAACGCCAAACAGTACTAACCCGTATAGTACCGATAAGCAACTTCCATGCAGTAACTTAGCAACAATACATAATACTGTTAAGAACCATAGTCTATACCTTGTCATGAAGGTTCACGACAAGATCATGAGCATCGTCGAGGAGCTTCCAAACATTAAGATGCCCAGCCATACCATTACACTCCCTTAATATTTCATCCATGCTATTATGTTTCTCTATAATCAACTTTCTCTTTTGTAACACCGAAGCTGCAATAGCGTACAGCAAAAGATCATCTGTGGGTGGAGCCTGCAGCCTTATCCTGCTCCATGCAGACTTTCCGATCCCCGCCCTGATTGCCGCCTGGTTCGCCCACATCACCTCCCATAAACAAATTGTCTGTTCAAACGTTAATTCCCTTCGGAAAAGTACCACCACCATTCTATAAACAAAAAAACAATCCTCGGCTTTTAGCTTCTCCAAGTGCTTATACAGGTGAGAATCCTTACGTTTTATGATCTTTGATACGATGCTTAGTTGTCGCCTTATGCCGACCTCGTCCAGCCTGAAATTATGCCTAGCTTTTCTCATGAAACCAACGAAACACCAAAAGGCCTCGAAGTCATTTGTCATAACGCTGATTATGGGGGACAGTAAATCGCTCATTCCTTGGCAATAACCGATTTCGGGGTCGTAAACGGCATAAGCTTCAAGTATCGCGACTAGACGAGCAGCGTGAAATGTTCTACAAGGGTCTAAATTTTCGTAATCTTTCAATCCAACGGCTTCTGCTGATCGTTTCGCTTTTTCTTCAGTTAGTGTACTTTGAGATGTAGAATACTCAACCCACTCGTCATTTGCACGTAACGCATCGAGGCGAATGATACGTTGCCATGTTGCAAAATCTTCGGTCTTACAAAATTTGGAACAAAAACCAGTTTTGTCATCTTCCCTTGTCTGGGTTGAGGTAAAAGTGGCGCTCATTTCAACATCCTCGGAGGAATCCGAATCTGATGACTCTAAATCGCATGCTGGCGAATTAGGATCAGTAGATTGTGCTGAGATGGCATCTTCTTTTAGCAAAGTGGAGTTGTCATTTGAGTATTCGGCCAATGGGCTTAGTTCTTCACTGGAAAGTGATTCCCTGGCGCTAACTATATCTTCAGAATTAGGAGAATCTAAACCTAAAACAGAACTCAAGTACTCTCCATCATTACAAGTTCCATCAATTATGATGTCATCGTTGTGATTTAGAAGTCGTCGACACTGTTTTCTAAGTTTTTCGTACTCTTTCCTGCAATAACAAATTGACAAAATCAATACCAGTAGATACTAAAACGACTGAACAGGTTTAAAACTTTGTATTCTATACTAGGTGTAAGATTCCTTTGTTAGATTCACTGGATGTATCAGTTTGAAATAGGACTTAAAAATGTATGTGTCAACCAAAAAGTTTATCTAGAAAGTACACCTGAGGGACCATTAGTAAAAATTCAGAAATTCAGAAAGTTCATGCTTTTGACAAAAAAGAGATGAAGATAAAAAAAATTACCTATCTTTAATTTGTGTAGCTTCTCTTTCTTCCTTTGAACTGTCCAAGTCGTAGCTGTTAAACAGAAAAGACAGCTATCTCATGAGAGAAAATATACAACATCTGATCTTAATTTAGTAAAAATCAACTAATATTATGCAGTCAAGCGTCTATTAATGCAAAGAACACGAACCCAGAAGTTACAAAAATACAACACATAATAAATATAGCACAAATGCATGGTAAAACATATACACACATTAAAGGCTCTATGAAGTATCATCCCAAGTCTGAATATGCACACCATACCAAGTTCAGAAAATTGCTTTATCATGGTTTCAAGACTAAACGTTGACAAACACAGAAGAAGAAATGCTATTTGCATTAAATGGAGTGTGAAGAACTGAGAGCACCATAAATACATACTATAGGCGACGTTAAGATGGACTTACATTTAATAAGCGATAAGATCTAACATAAATAGCAACTAAGCTTGGTCCTTAATTGCACAATTGTTATGATCTTTTCCCTTTTATTTACATATCAAGCTTTACGGTGATCTAGAGTGTAAACCAAATGCAATTAGGATCAAAACTTAAAGTTGCTTTTAATGCACTTTGTTAGAAGGTCAGATAGTAATAGAGCAAATAGAGAAGCATGCATCATTTGCAAATATTGAAAGAAGAGAAACTGGTCACAACTAAAATTTCGCTGACTTTATAAAAATTTAATTCTAAAATCCAGAAGATCCAATAATAATAAAAAGGATATGTGAGAAGGCTTACACTCCAAGCAAGAAGGGCCAGACTTCTGACCTGATTCTTGGATCAATACCCTACATGATAAATCAGAATATGAATAACCAGCATTTTGCAAGATGGCAAAATGAAAACAAGACAGAAAAAAAGGTCAAAATATTTAACCACCATAAAAAAAATGAAATGATGAACTTACTCCACTTCGAACTTTTTTCAAAAACTTTACGCCACGACCACGAAGTTTTCCATCAGGAGTAAATAGGCTTCTCCATTGCTCTGGTGACAAGACATTTTTCCTTTTTCTCCGTGACCAAGGTGATTTTAGATTTTCTCTGGAGATCAGACAATAGACATTATCAAAAAAATTGGCCAAGAGGCAAGAAGGTAGCTGATGGTAACGTGTCCCAATAATATGATTTTTATGCAACATTGTAGGTTAGTGGTTCATGTCTAGGCTAACGAGATTGCTTTAACTATTGACAATTTCTATATTCCGTCTCCTAGATACTAGCTTACTGTGATCCAGACAAACCTAGATAATAACATTAAAGAAATACAAAAAGGCACATTAATCATCTTTTGTACGAATAAAAGTTCCAAGAAATCATCTTATTGAGAGAATCTCCTAGCTTAAAGTCTTCTTAAGAACCCTTTACTGATAAAGTGATATGTAGGTTAGCATCTTACATTTCATTATAGCTTGTATTCTTCTAAATGGGATAGAGGTATAGGAATGTAGTGAGAAAAAGTTGGGCCATTTCCCAAGAAAGCGTTGAAGATTATCACCACACATACACACACAAAACTCAGCACTTTGTTCTCTTAGATCAAGCTAAAATGTATATTTATGTCCTGTCAGGACTCGATAGCATTGCATATATACAAAAATTGATGACAAATTTGTAGAATCCCCATACTTCTTCCACACCTGTCAAAGACTCAGAACCAATGAGTCTGCAACTACTCGTAAAAATTGAGAACAACATGCTAATTGTAGATAGAACCAGAAAAAAATGCCAATTACAAAAGCAATTGCTTAGCTGCTCATGGCACTCGTTTCCCTAAGTCTATAAAATCGACGTAGTATAAGAATTTTGTCAACTTTTTTTGGTGATTATTGATGCCAATAACAAAAAAAATGATACTTTTATGTCTAAGCAAATCGATACTCTAAACTGCTACCTCACACGCACGGACATAAAAATCTTTGAATGATCTGAAACAAACACAAGAATTATTTCTAGAATAATATAGTTTATGGAGCTTTCAAACCCAGATCTTGATAGTTAACTAATTAAGTCAGACAAAAAAATTGTAACAAATTAATTAACTAGAAAAATGCTCCTATAGGTGTTCAGATACAAAAGCCTTATGTTCAAGCAAGTATCATGCATTCCGGAAGACTAAGAGTTAGTGGGCCTAAGGTGAACATGTGTTTAGCAAACAAGTGTTTATAATCAGTCATTCATAAACACCCTCATAATACCGTTAACAAGTTTTCTTCCTTAAAAAAACCTTCAACCACCAAATCAGAACTACAAAATGGATCTACGCTTATACATAATGGTGAAAGGAAGCTAAAGACAATAGCCCGTGAAAAACGAGACAGCGAACTGCCAGTTTTGTCCTAAATATAAATAAAATCCAATTTACTCTGAAATGAAACAACTAATAGAACCCGTGATAGGCTGATCTGACTTCTGAAGTCTCGCAAAGTTCGCAAAAGTGACACAATAGAAACTGAGATCTAATAACCACAAAACCAGATTTACTCGGTACTCTAATCAACCAAAAATGCATCGCAAGGACCCAAAAGTATTAAAAAACAGAAACTGGGACCTTCCGTGATTGCAAGTTAAAATCCAAGCGTTCTCTGGTTTCTGGCATGAAAAAGCCAGAAGCTTTAAGCTCAATTAAGTCAGATATTTTTTTCCCAACCTCAAAAATTTCAACTTGCTCGAAATTCGCTTAAAAGCTAGAAGATTCAAGCTGAATTAAGTCGGATCTTTTTTTCCCAACCCCAAAAATTTCAACTTGCTCGAAATTGCCTTAAAAGCTAGAAGCTTAAGCTTAATCAAGTAAGTTAATTTGCTTAAAAGGCTAAACTACGACTTCCTTGTTGCAGCTTTTAAGGTCAACGTCATTTCTTATAAGTGCAGTGCATAGGAAGGGATCTATGCTTATACATAATGGTGATAGGAAGCTAATGACAATAGCCGTGATAAGCGAGATATTGATCTGCCATGTTTTTTTCTAAAAGTAAATAAAATTCAATTTATTCTGTAATGAAACAATTATAAGAACCCCTGATAGGCTGATTGCTGATGAAGTCTCCCTGAGTTAACAAAATCAACAACCACAAAATCCAATATACTTTGTATTTGAATCAACTATAAATGCATTCCAAAGACCCAAAAGCATCAAAAACCAACAAATTACAATTATCATCCGCTTTTTTTTAAAAAAATGGCATGAAAAAGATAGAAGCTTTAAGCTGAATAAGTCAGTTTTTCTTCTCAACATAAAAAAATGTCAATTCGAAAGCTAAGAACTTGACTGTTTCAACTTTTAAACCCAACTTTTTAGCTTACAAGCACAGTGCATTGGGCAGGGTAGCCGAAAAAAGGCTGCTTTTTAACTTTGTTTTTAGTCTATTTGGGCATAGTAACCGAGCTTTTCTGATTTTTGGCATGAAATAGATAGAAGCTTTAAGCTGAGTTAAGTCAGTTTTTCTTCTGAACCTCAATTTTTTTTTAATTTGCTTGAAAGCTAAGGACTTGATTGTTGCAACTTTTAAGCTCAAATTTTTAGCTTATAATCTCAGTGCATTGGGCGTGACAGCCGGAAAAATGCAGCCTTTTTTCTACAGAAAAAAACAGTAGAAATCTAAGTTGGATGGCATCAGTTTGTCTATCAACCTCAAAAAAAAATGTTAATTTGCTTCAAATCTAACGCCTTGCTCATCGCAACTTTGAAGCCCAACTTTTTAGCTTATAAAGCGCAGTGCATTGGGCGTGGCAGCCGAATAAACACATACTTTTTTCATCTGTTTGTTATTCCCAAAAAAAAAAACTAGAAAATAGACTACTTTAATACATATCCTCTCCCTTTTAGTATTAATTTACAGTAATTATTATAATTATAAATATAAAAGGATTCCCAAAATAGGTATATTGACTCAACAAAGACTTGAGATCTGATCATACACTAACTAGTCCATCACTATAACTATAAATATAAATATAAATATAAATAAAAAAATACCGATCAGAGGAGCAGTAGGCGGGGGAAGAAGAAGCCACGACGAGAAGAACCGATCTAAGATGATTCCACGACACGGAAGAAGAAGAAGAAGAAGAAGAAGAAGAAGCGGAAGATGGAGAAGAAGAAGAGGTTTGGCTTCGGCGTAAAGCTTTCATATACATATAATATCTATATATATCACTCCTTCTTCTTCTTCTTCTCTTCTTCACTGCTCAATAGAGGTTCAAACACCATTACCAACCTCTCTCTCTCTCTCTCTCTCTCTATATATATATATATATAACAAATATGTATCTATACATTAGAAAGAGACCAAACACAACAGGGAGTATACTATAAATGTCTTTCTTTATTATTATTTATTACTAACACTCTCAATTTATATTTTATTATTATACACTAACACCCTTTTTCTTTATTTTTTATAGTCAACATAATTTATACACGTTCTAGATTGAATCTGACGGTGAAACCAACTAGTTTAGTCTATTTTTTTACTTATAAGTTAGTTGTTCCGTCTCTAAACAAATGTCCATTACGAAAATACGTGTAAATTTGATCGGTAATTTTTTCATATCTAAATTGTCGAAAAAAATTATTTCAAAAGTTAATCGATTAGTTCATGGTTAGAACTATATGATGGAATTTTTAATTTTTTCGTTTCGGCAATTTTAATATGAAAAATTTAATGGTCAAATTTGTATTTATTTTCGTATGAGATATTTGTTTAGGGAGTATCTGAGCTTTAATGCAAAAGGCATGTTTTTTAATTTTTTATAGCAAGTGGGTTGATAAAGTAAATTTGGAGAGTAAAATTGGAAATTAAGTGCAAGTAAAGTGCCATTATGGTGTCGGATTAATAAGTAGTGTTTTCCTTAATGAACTTATAATTTAGAGCAAATTGAGTACTTTACATTAATAGTAATAGGGATTTTGGTATAATGTTCTTTTTTTCCTTATAAAACCTTTGTTTTTTGTACTATTGCTATAAAAAAAGGTGATTATGTTGAGAACGACAAAATCTATATCCAATTTGGGTCTGATGGCTGATGACTTATGTTATGAACTTATGATTGAGAATATGTGATGCGGTCTTCTTTGGTAGTCTAATCTTCGAAGCACAGATGACTGCTTCCGAGACTAGTAATATTCACATTATACCAGCATTACAAATGTATCGGTTTGGGGGAGGCAGAGTACCTGACTCAGTTGCTCTGCTTCCTCAACCATTGGATCTGTATTTTATTAATATTGTATTGATAAAATAACAGATCCAATGGTCAACAGAAGCAGAGTAATCCTGACTCAGAGTCAGGTACTCTGTCTCCCGGTTTGGGTCATCTATACGAAATCTGTAGTCCGGATTGAAAATGTATTACTCGACACGTTATTTGCGGGGTTGGGGTCTAATATGATTTTTTGGTTCAATTCCTAGTCAAATCCTCCAACCAAGTAAGGCAAATATGTTGAATTTTTACCATCATAAAAAGAGGTTTAGGCGTGATACATGAATCTAAAAAGCAAGCATAATGATGTTTTTTTTCCTTTTGCTTCTCTGTCTGTATATATTCTTTTCTTTAACCTTTTGCCCTCTCTACAATCCTGACTCTGTACCTGCTCATAGCTCATGGACATCGAATGTAATTACAAGTGTGTTCGCTGTTTTTCTCAAATGTTTGTAGAATCGCAGTAATGCATAACATTTACTGCCATTCGATGTGGCGTTAATATCTTAGCTTTCGATTGTCCATATCAATCTCAAACAATAGAAACATCATCTACTCTCTTGACAACATCCGGAGACGAACAAAATAAACATCCATCAACTGTAACTAAGAAGGGAAAATGACCAGGTAAAATTAAAAGGAAAGTGCGTTATTTATTTTATTTTTCAATACAAACCTTGTTCAAAAGTCAAAACACTCGAGAACCAGCATAATGGAGTTCACCTTCTAAGTTCAAAGGTCATCACTTCATACCCAACACATAGACGCACTAACAGATTTAAAGACTAACAAGGACTTGTTTGGTTGTGGATTTCTAGCAAAAAAGCTGGATCTTTTTAGGTTGAGAAAAAAACCCGATTCATCCAGCTTAAAGCTTCTAGCGTAATCAGGCCAAAAAACCCAGAAAAGCATAGCTTTTTAAGCTGATCAACCAAACACAGTCCAGATTATAAGCAAAAAAGTACAAATTCTGCATCCAAACAAAGCCTCATCACAACAACATACAAAATTAAAGATTCGAAGCTGCTCCCTTGTCCAAAAACCACACGAGCTCCCCTTCTGGCTCGACCATTTGAACTGGCAAAACTTCTGAAGATTTTGCCTTGCCCAGTGCCAAACTCACAGGGTGGGCTTTACCAGAACCAGCTACCACAAGGGCAATATGGGCAGAAGAATTTATAACCGGGAACGTAAAAGTGATCCTTTCAGGAGGTGGTTTTGGCGAGTCTTTAATGAACGTAACCCATTTTTTGTTCTCGTGCACGAGAGGGTGGCCAGGGAACAGTGATGCGACGTGTCCATCGGGTCCCATACCCAGTAGCATGAGGTCGAATTTTGGAAAATTGGTAGTCTGGGAAAAGTCTATGATGTTTGTTTTGACTAGATGTTTGATACACGTTTCATAATCTTCGGCTGCTCCCTCAGCTGATAACGCATCGTTTATGGCGTATACATTGCCAGGTGGAATTGGTACCTGCATATTGCGGAAATAGGTGAAGGAAGCACTTGAATATTTCATAAAACTTGAATATTTCAAATCATTGTTGTATGAGCCAAATTCAGTAGCGAGTATCATTTCCCAAAGTTATAATGCAGTTTTACTTTAAGAGGCCACATACACTGGTACGATTATAATAATTTCTATTGTTATTCCGCCCGTTAGTGCATTGAAGAGGCCAATAAGATCCCTATTCAAAATGAACAACAAACATTTTAGGTACCATCAAATCACGATTGCTCCTAATCTGCAGTATTAATAGGATTTTACAATCCTGGCAGAGACAAGTTTGTGTCTTCCATACCTAATTTATACCCTGCTGGTGGTTGCCTCGCTCGATTCTCATACAGAAAAGAAATGACTAGAGTAGTCTGTTGGGATGATGGACTTGAAAGAAAAAGTATGAAAAGACTAGACTAGTTTATAGAATGATGAGTTGAAAGCTTCATCTACTATTGTACTGACCTGAGCTCTAAAAGCTAACATGCTCCTCAACCTCTTCTAGGAAATTTGAACTAATGGTGGATACTCATATAAGCAATCACAAGAGTATGGTGCATCTTTTTAAAATAAGGTAAACACGAATCTTAAGAAAATGCATTATTCTAAAGATCACACATATAGAACAATCAATACAGAAGCTCTGAATTTAAGTAATAGTACAAATCACAGGCGTTGGCCATACCTTAGACAGAAAACCATCATAAGCAAGCTTATAATTGCTATCTTCGTGATCCTTCGGTACCACTCTCTCGTCCACCCAAAACACATGCCATCTCGACCAGTCCACAGAATCGATGTATGGAGATTCAACTAGTTTCCTAGATTATCAAACACAAATGTATTACAATCGGCTTTAATTGTAACGCTTTGAGCCAATCACACCACTGCTCAAGCCATTTCTAAGTAGTCGAATGTTGACTGACAGCAATTATTCAGTCTAAGAAAACCGGGCTTAAGAGTAGTCTAAATGCGGCCTTAAGCTTGATTCTTTGTTATAAATTGCATAGCATGTGGTTAGCCAGCTTTTAAGCTAAGATTTTTTGATATTGCGATTAAAGAATAAACTCGAGTTCTTTTTTCAGCCACAAATAAGCAAGCATCATATGTTCCCCAAAATTGCAGTGAACAAAATCCATAAGCAAAGAAAAGGTCACAAATAGCAATGACAACATCCTTACAAGTCTCAAAATTCTGGTACTCATAAAATGAGCGCCTATGCAATTTTTGTTATGGTGAAGTGTGAGAAAACCGGATTACACAACTTCAATCGTATTAGCCTTTCTCACACCTTGAACTAACCTTCAACTTAAAGGGCGCTTGAAAAAGACGACTCGTTGATCATTAGCGTACCTTTAAGACTATAGCTGGGCTTGATTTTCTCCAGTTTTAAAGTACTTTAGATTACTTACTTGAGGTTTGGAAAAAACTGAAATCATCCAGCTTAAACGAATAGACATTTTAGACATGAAATCCGAAGATGCTCAGTTACTAAGCTAATCAACCAAAAAAGCTACATTTTATAAGCTAACAAGCATATAAGTTTCATTAAGCAAACGAGTCATACTAGCATTTTTGCTAATATTACAATCATACATCTCAAGTATGTTCTAACAACGGCCAAAAGGTTCCCCTTTTAACAATTTGTACATTGTCAGCACAGAAATACTAAATTGTTACGTGTCTCTGATTTTTAACAAAGTGTTTTTTTCCAATTGAGTTAATCACGTATTTTGATCATGATTTTGTATAGGTAGCTTTTTTCATGATCCAACTTGATTACCACTAATCATACAACTACACCAATTCACAAATAAAAAAACAAAATGATACCAATAAAGGAAACTAATACAAGTAACTTAACGGCCGACTATTTCATGCTTCAGATCAATTTCAATGAAATACTAATTATCTTTCAACAATTTCACAAAATTCTAACAATAAAAGGAAAGGAAGTAAGAAAATAGTCTCTATTTTCAGTTAAAAACCAGGTTTCTTAAAAGCTGTTTAAAAATCTAATGAAAATCCAGATTTTTTATTTTTTGGATTTTCCAGCTTATTTTAGTCCAAAAACCTGATACTTAAAGCTAAATAATCTAGACTGTCCAAACACCCACTGAATTTTAGAATGAAAAATCTAATAATGTGCCCAAAAATCTGTTACTAAACAGAGCCTAACCAGACGGATTTAATACTGACTACTTCATGTTACGGATCATTTCCATTAAATACTAATTATCCTTCAACAATTTGAAATATAAAAAAGCTGTTTAAAAAATCGAACGAAAAACCTTTTTTTCCGAGGTTTTTTTAGCCTAAAAAACTGTTTTTTTTTTAAAAGTTAAATAATCTGATTGTCCAAACAAACACCCATGAAATGATTTTCAAAATAAAAAATCTAATCTAAAAAAATCTGTACCTAAGGCAGATAAAAGGATAACCTGAGGGGCTTAATAAGAGAAACAGAATACAATGATTTTGTAACTGAGTAAATGTTGTATTTTGATAATGATTTTGTAAGGTTAGTTATTTTTTTTTTATGATCCAACTTAATTTCCACTAATCATACAATGATACAACTAACATCAATTCACAAATACAAATATACAAATACAAAATGATACCAATAAAGGAAATTAATACAAGTAACTTAATCGGAATGAAAAATAAGACTGACTATTTCATGCTTCGGATCAATTTCCATTAAATACTAATCATCTTTCAACAATTTCCCAAAATCTAACGAAAATCCACATTATTTTACTTACGGGGTTTCCCAGCCTTTTTAGCCTAAAAAAATGTGTTTTTAAAAGTAAAATAATCTGACTGTCCAAACACAAACCCAGTGATTTTCAAAATGAAAAATAAAAAATTCTAAAAATCAGCCTATTTTTTTTTTCATTTCATTTCAAAAAAAAAAAACAAGCAGTGATTCTTAAAGAAAAGAAGAGCTACCAAACAGCGCCTAAAAGAATAAGCTACTATTATTATTTAACAATTAAAAACCAAATGATAATAATAATAATAAATAAATAAATAGATGAAAATTAAAAGAAAAGATGAGGAAAAGAACCTGAGGGATTGAATAAGAGAACCACCGGAGAGTACGAGGGAGAAAGATCCTCTCTGTCTAGAAATATTATCGGAAAGCTCGGCGGTGTATTTCGCCAACGACACCGATAAATCCTCCTCCGATACAAACACATTCACCTTCCTATTCTTTTTATCCTTAACCTCAGATGATGATGTTATTGTTGTCATCTTAGACGATTTTGACGTTGACTTGATCTTGTTCGATCTGTTGGACCGTCCGATCAAAATCCTCTTCCAATATTGACCGTTGGATGATGATAATGATGATGATGATGATGATGAAAAGAGGAGATTAGTGTTGTTTTTGTTGAGAGAGAGTAGTGAGGTGGTGCCAAACAAATTACAACTTAATTCCATACTTTATTACTCCACTCTCCTCCTCTTTTACATCCTTATATTATTATTATTAGTGTTAGCGTTGTGACAGAAAATTGAATTTGTCACAGATTTGTAATAAAAAACGTTATTTTATGACACATTTATGATATAATTTGACTCTAATAAAAAATTAATATTATTTTGTAGTGACAACACGCCTAATTAGGGCCGGGTTCGGTTCGGTTTTTGACAAAACCGAAATCGAGCGGATTTTTCGGTTCTGCTTTTTCGGTTTCAGTCTTTTTATTTTTTGGACCGAACTGGACCGTTTTTTGGGTTTTATTTTTGGTTTTTCGGTTTTTCCGATTTTTCGGTTTTTTTTTGGTCGGTTTTATTGTAAACCGAAACCGACCTGAAAAAGTTTCGATTTTTCGGTTTCGGTCTTTTACTGTTTGGTTATCGGTTCGGTTTTTTCCGGGTTATTTTATTTCGAACATAATATTCACATTTTGTATCATTTATTCCGGGTTATTATTACTCAACTCGCTCGCTTTATAAAGGTGAGTTACAATGTGGAGATCTATTTTTGACGAAATGTTTACGCGACTAGAAATATTCCATCATTTTGTTAAGCAAAATTCTTCTAATTGGACGAAAACCGATAGGATATGACCCAAATTGGTAAATCTTAAAGATTGAGTATTAAATTGTTAAAAGTCAATAGATACTTTGTTTCTTTTACTATAAAAAATATTAGATTAATATGCAACTTAAAATTGTTTTTCTGGGCATGTAGATTACGTGTGAATGATTGTTTTATGTGAAATATATCAATAATTTTATCATTTTATATGTAGACCCAAAAAAAAAAAAAAACGAGACTTAAGTATCACCAATAATATGCAGACTCGAAAAAGAGACTACTACTTCATTTCCAATTCTCTTAATTATTATTTTATCCATTTTACTGTTAAAAATGTGTTCGAGTGTTCAATTGCTATCATAATTCATGTTGGCCCGAGTGCGGCTAACCTTAGAGGGGGGGTGAATAAGGTTTTGGCGCTTTTCGCCTAATGCAACTAGCAACCCAACTTTTTAGCTATTCTAAGCTTAGGCGTTTGATAATATTAATGACAAGCTATAATTCATAAACGCAAGCAAGAAAATAAGCAATTGTAAAGGTTGCGGAAAGTAAAAGTAAAGGGAAAGAAAATGACACCGTAGTTTATAGAGGTTCGGCAAACGGCCTACGTCCTCTCCTCGGTACTACCGAGTATTTCACTATAAATAATTTTCCCGGATATTACAATCCTAACGAGCTAATCGACCGATTAAGCTCCCCCTCACTTTATGAGTGTCCCGAAATGAAAAGACCTAGAGCTTTTAAGCAACTCGCTTACAAAGCCTCTACCCGATCACTCGCTCACAAAAATGAGTTTATAAAACACTCGATACAATTTTGTTACAAAAATGTAACTACACTCACTATTCTATTTGCTTCTAAATAAGCTAATTGGTGAGTCTTGGTTGTTGATCGAGCTTGAGTCGCTTTCTTCTTTGATTTCCTCTTTTTCGAATATTTTCACCAAAATGGTGATAAATTGGGTTTTTATTGAAAGAGGTATTTGGATGATTGATTGGTGTTGTAATTGGTGACTTTGGAGAGATGATTGGGCTGGTTTATATAACAGCAAAGTCTGTTTTTCTGGGTTATGACCGTTGAAAGGTTTTAACAGCTATTTTCCAGAAATTGCTGAAAAGCTATTTTCGAAATCTGTAGAAAACGATCGGTCGTTTTCTACAGACGATCGGTCGTTTTCAGACAGACGATCGGTCGTTTCCTGAAAACGATCGGTCGTTTTTATACTGGACTCACTGGAAGAAATTGGATCAAAAACGATCGGTCGTTTTTGTCCAGTCGATCGGTCGACTGTAATCCTGGTCCCGTAAATCTTCGAATGCTCATAACTCCTTCGTTTTAGCTCCGATTTTGGTTCCGCTTGAACCTATGGCTTCGTTATCGAATGCTCTATCATTTAACGACCTGAAATATACGTTTTCTATTTTTGGACAAGACAAGCATTATATCATCGAAATCGTAAAATCATTAAACGCATAATCAAAGTAATAATCAAAATCATTATTGAACTCTATGTTCAACAATCTCCCCCATTTTGATTATGACAAACTAATGATGATTTTACAAGATACAAGAAAAATATCTCCTCCATTTTAACAAAACGCATTTACACCAAAATATATCATTTTTCTCCCCCTTTGGCATTATCAAAATGCAATCAAGAAATAAAAGATGGGGTTATGTGAAGGGTTTTTAAAGAAAAACCAAACATGAAAAATGCAATTATGATGCTTATACCCGACCCAACTAATCACATATATGTAGATATTATAGATTAGAGTATACCGAATATGTGATGTGGAGTCGAGTCCGCTCGCTAATGGCATTTGCATTGAGCGTTGCCGATTCCTAATAGGTGGTACCACTTGTTGGTATGCCTTCCACCTTTGTCGATCAACGGCACTTCATCCTTGATGGTGGAGTCGATCTTCTTGACTTCCACGGCTTTTGTCGGCGTTGCCAACCACTTGTTGATTTTCTCCTTTTGGATGGAGATACCTACAACACAAGATTTGTCTTTTTGTACCCAATTTCTTTTGGGTCCGACATTGTTAGTGGCTCGGGTCTTTACTACCCATTTCAAATTGCTTCTACTAACATGGAAGCGATTTGGGCATTTAGAAGAGTTATGCTCACTTCTACTACAATGAATGCAATGCATAGATTTTTTCGAATAACGAGAACTATGCGACTTTTTATAGGAAGTTTTAGAAGTATGATGAGCGGTTTTGGTTTGAAAACCTAAACCTCTTCTATTATTACAAGAGTTCGGCAAAACTCTTGAAGTGCTCCCTTGTTTAAAAACAACCTTTTGTATAGGCGGAATAGGAGTTGTAGACACGCTAGAAGATTTGACATAGCGGGTTGTGCTTGATCCAATAGAGTTGGAAACGAAACCCAAACCGCTTTTGTCATTAACATCTTTTTGACAACTCAAAATTTCGTCCAACACGGTTTTCCCTTTGGAAAACCTTGAGATTGTTAACTCGAGTTTTTCGACCGTAATGACAAGCTCATCGTTTTTCTTTTTCAAAGAGTCATTCTCGGTTTTTAAAAACTCGTTTTTATCTTTTAAGTCTTCCTTTTCGTCATCTATATCATGAAGAGAAAATGACGATGTCGGAATAGACTCATTTTCAATTTTATCTCTTTTTAAGGATCTTATTTCTTCATTGAGAGAAGAATTTATCCTTTTAAGAGAGTCGACCTTTTCGACAAGCTTAGGAACCTTTTTAGAATAAATATCGCACATATGAAGTAATTCATCATAAGAGAATTCTTTTACCTCATCGTTGTCACTATCGCTTGAGTGGTCACTTTCGCTTGAAGACGATTGGTTAGGCTCATTGTTGTCTTCCATGGCCATATAGCAACCAAGATGTGCGACTTCATCTTGGTCGGAGCTATCGCTAGAGCTTGAAACGGATAACTTCTTCTTGCTTTTGCTCTTGCGATTCATGACGCAATCTCTCGCCATGTGTCCTTCCTTGCCACATGTATAGCAAACAAAATCGTTAGAATAAATTGAATTATTTGACGATTTACCTTTGTGTTTGCGTTGGTCCTTTAGTCTTAGGACTTCCTTGACGATTCGAATGATTTGCATTGAATTTTTGTCGTCATCGGATAGCTCATTGCTTTCGTCACAAGTCGTTCCTTTGAAAGCTATCTCCCTCCTTTTTGAGATTGGCTTGTGACTATTTAGGGTGATCTCGTGTGTAATGAGTGAACCCGTCAAAGCATCAAGAGAGTAGGTATTCATGTCGTGCGCCTCTTGAATTGCGGTGACCTTTGGTTCCCATTCCTTCGGTAAGCTCCGAATCACCTTAGAAACCATTTCCTTACAAGACAAACACTTACCAAGAGATGTTAATCCATTAGTAATAGTTGTAAATCTAGCAAGCATATCGGAAATAGTTTCTCCCTCGCTCATCTTAAAGAGTTCGTAGTCATGAACTAAAAGTTGGAGTTTGCAATCCTTAACTTGGTTAGTTCCCTCGTGCATAACTACTAACTTATCCCACATAGCCTTAGCGGTTTTACAAGCAGAAATTTTGTTGTACTCGTTAGGAGAAACGGCACAAACAATAGCGTACATCGCTTTGGCGTTTGTAGAGTAGGCTTCTAGTTGAGCGCTATCTAAGTCCTCTACGGGGATTGGATTCTCGCTATTCTCGGATGTAGGTGCGGAATATCCTACTTTTATAGTCATCCAAAGTCTAACATTATAGCTTTGGAGAAACATGCTCATCCTATCCTTCCAATATGAAAAATTTAGTCCATCAAAATATGGAGGTGTATTGGGTGATGAAGCTATGCCGGATGCGAAATTTAGTATGTTAGCCATCGGGATCTTAACTCTAGAATCGTTAGATTCCTATATGCAAGAGCCTCGGCTCTGATACCAATTGTTGGCCCGAGTGCGGCTAACCTTAGAGGGGGGGGGTGAATAAGGTTTTGGCGCTTTTCGCCTAATGCAACTAGCAACCCAACTTTTTAGCTATTCTAAGCTTAGGCGTTTGATAATATTAATGACAAGCTATAATTCATAAACGCAAGCAAGAAAATAAGCAATTGTAAAGGTTGCGGAAAGTAAAAGTAAAGGGAAAGAAAATGACACCGTAGTTTATAGAGGTTCGGCAAACGGCCTACGTCCTCTCCTCGGTACTACCGAGTATTTCACTATAAATAATTTTCCCGGATATTACAATCCTAACGAGCTAATCGACCGATTAAGCTCCCCCTCACTTTATGAGTGTCCCGAAATGAAAAGACCTAGAGCTTTTAAGCAACTCGCTTACAAAGCCTCTACCCGATCACTCGCTCACAAAAATGAGTTTATAAAACACTCGATACAATTTTGTTACAAAAATGTAACTACACTCACTATTCTATTTGCTTCTAAATAAGCTAATTGGTGAGTCTTGGTTGTTGATCGAGCTTGAGTCGCTTTCTTCTTTGATTTCCTCTTTTTCGAATATTTTCACCAAAATGGTGATAAATTGGGTTTTTATTGAAAGAGGTATTTGGATGATTGATTGGTGTTGTAATTGGTGACTTTGGAGAGATGATTGGGCTGGTTTATATAACAGCAAAGTCTGTTTTTCTGGGTTATGACCGTTGAAAGGTTTTAACAGCTATTTTCCAGAAATTGCTGAAAAGCTATTTTCGAAATCTGTAGAAAACGATCGGTCGTTTTCTACAGACGATCGGTCGTTTTCAGACAGACGATCGGTCGTTTCCTGAAAACGATCGGTCGTTTTTATACTGGACTCACTGGAAGAAATTGGATCAAAAACGATCGGTCGTTTTTGTCCAGTCGATCGGTCGACTGTAATCCTGGTCCCGTAAATCTTCGAATGCTCATAACTCCTTCGTTTTAGCTCCGATTTTGGTTCCGCTTGAACCTATGGCTTCGTTATCGAATGCTCTATCATTTAACGACCTGAAATATACGTTTTCTATTTTTGGACAAGACAAGCATTATATCATCGAAATCGTAAAATCATTAAACGCATAATCAAAGTAATAATCAAAATCATTATTGAACTCTATGTTCAACAATTCAGTCTTGCACAAGCTTCTTAATATTTATAATAATTATTGTTTTTTCTTAATTGTGGTGTATGATCATTCATAGCATTTGTTTAAACGACTACTTAATTATAGCATTCGGATACTTGTTCAATTCTTGTGTTCAATTTGCTATCATTTCATAATAGGTTATAAAGAAACTCCCTAACTTTTTAATTGTTATTTACATCATAGTCGGAAATAATGTTTGATTTAGTGATAGTCAAAAATTCTCACAAGTCTGTCACTAATTTAAAAATTTATTGTCACAAATCCGTCACAAAAATCATCGTTAATAAACCCGTAACAAAAAATAACGTCATTAATCCCGTCGTGATTTGGGTATTTTTCTTATATCGTATGATTGACAACACATTGCCTATTATTAGATTATTAGTAATAGTTAGAGGCTAGTATGCGTATAAACTATTAACTTTAAAAACTAGCTAAAAAAGAGTAGATTGAAAATTATTATTCGATACTCAGTTACCTTAGTCAGATGTGGCCACCACTGGTTACAATAAATTGGTTCAAGTTCACCAATATTTCAATTTCTTATATGAATTTAAAATTTTAATACTACGATGATCATCAAACAAAATAGCATTTGTTTGAATAAGGTAAACATCATAATGGTTGAATTTGTAAACAGCCATTATATATTCTAATTTCTTGTGAACTGTAATGTTATGACTGTAAAAAATGTGAGTATTATCGACAAACCAATAGTTTCTAAAACACCATATTACGTATTACCAAACCTTTTTTTTTATAAATCTTTTCGTGGTGATGCAAGCTGAATAACAAACTCCTGAGGCGTCCAGTCGCATGTTTTTGTTGGAAAAAAAGTTGGAAAATATGTAATTTAAACATATCTGTTCCAAGTGGTCAGGGACCATCTTTGAGTCAATTTTTAATGCGACTCCTCAGTTTTTCTGAGGCCATACTCTATGCCTTTGAGTAGCTCGTGTGACGAGCTTCGCAACTGTATATCGCATGACCCATTCGGAGGAAGGGTGTGAATGATAATTGGACTCGAAGGTTGGTACTCGAAAGAGCCAATAAAGACAATGCTGGAAAATGAGAAAAGAAATGGGATTTAACCCATGAGGGTTATCCCACATTGAAAAATCATGAGTGATTTTTACAATATATATACTAAGCTATCCCATGTGGATATTAAGTAATGTGTCCACATACACATGTGTGTATTGTGTACCACACATGGGTGAGCTTGCTCGTCGGGCGGGCTTGCTCGTCGGGGAAAGAGTGCGCCTGTTCGGGAATAGTGAAAGTTCAGGAAAAAACAGCTCGAGCTTGACTCGTCGCCAGTTTCCGGCGAGTCATCCGAGACGTTGTACCTTGGGATCGAAGCGCCAACGCAACCAGAAACCTTAAGGTGGTTGGACGAATATCGGTTAAGGGCATACTGTTAACAGTATAGCCTCGTCTTATTTTATTTCTATTCTGTCCATTTAATTTACGTATTCAATTCTGTCCTTTTTTATTACAGTATTTCAATTACTGTACTTAGCTGTAGCTTTTAATTCTGTTTGTACTATTCTGTAATTTCTTTAAAGTTCTGTTTTTTGCTATAATTTCAATTTTGTAATTAAATTCAGTAATTAGAATAGTTTCAATTCAGTCCTGTTATTTCAATTTAAATCAGAACAGTCCGGCTGTTAAGTTTATACTTTCCAGTCCGGCAGTTTCTATTTTATTGCAATTCAATACATCAGATTATTAATTAATAATAATCTGATAACGTTTGCTTTATTTACGTTTCAGTACCTACATGTTGTAATCATTAATTTCTGTATCAGTTTCGAAATTAATAAAGATTACACTGGTTTTTGTTTATTCTTGTTTAGTCCTTTATTTATTGTTAATTGTTATTTCGTACACGGAAACCAACAGTTTTTTTCTCAGCTCACCGTGTCACTCGTAAGTCGTAACAAAGAATATTAGCAATGTGTTCAGTTTAGTGGTTATTGAAGCTATTTCACAAGTTTTACTAGGAGAATCGTAACAACGACGTGAACACTTGCTCTCAAATACTAAACTTGATCGGCTTTATTAATCAGTATTAATCATGATAAGTAGTCAACAAATTCTTTTATAAAGAGCACTTTATGTCTGTAGACACTATAAATAGTAAATACAACATGCATATTATATACATGTTCATGCATATTAACCTTTAATCACAAGTAACAATGTAACATATTAGCCTTTGAAAAGTGTAAACTTAAAACGAATAAGTGAAAATAATATGATCTAGATTCATATCACACTACTTGAAACTCGTATTATGTAGACTGTAGAGAAATTTAAGACACATAGATAATGTATTATTTGGACTTTGGAGAATAATTGGAAAAATAAAATCTGTAGTATATATATATATATATATATATATATATATATATATATATATCCAAAATTCAAGGGTCTAGCTTAACAAAATATACCCACTATCAATTTGTTATTTTGACATCACAATTCACATGTAGTGAGGTTTGCAACTGACAAAATTGATGGTTTGATAAGACTGATTCTGAAAAATTGCAAAAAAAAAAATGAAACAAAGCAGTCACTCGAAGTTTGAACACAGGTTTCTAATTGGTATGCATTCCCAATATTTCAGGAATTTTCAGAGCCAATCTATTCTTAGATTTTGTAACAGTTTGACATCCTTCATGACGTTTCATAACAACAGATATAATATTAGACGTCACGATGACAATATTTATTAAGCTTTCTGAATATATAAACTAATCTCATAGACTGGACAAATAAATTTGTTTTAACCTCTTATAACTAGTCCCAAAAGTTTTAAAAAGATGAATTTGATTCCTAATTCTAGGATGGGTACTGGTTATAAATCTGGTACAAGCTTTCTAGCATGGAGATGCAAGTGTGGCGATATAAAGATAAGTTTGTATATATCAGTTTGGATAAGGTCTTTTCGATAAGTATCAAGTTTGTCACGCTTTCAAATATTGGGAAGGTTAAATTGAGAGTGCTTCGACAAGATAAACAAATTTCCGTCGGAGCTTTGAGATGTAATTTAAGAGCAGGTAGCTTTTGAAACAATTTGATAAACAAAGAAAGGGATCATAGATCATTGAACAAACTATAAGACAAGTCATCAATTAATGAGATTCTCGTAGTTTAAGATGATTTTCCGTCCACACTAGAGACAATTCTATCGCAAAAAAAATTCCGGTACCACTACCATAGAAATTATAAGTATTGGAACTTCATCCGAATTAATGGATACATGTTTTTCAATAATTTCACATAAAACTTGTGACTAAACATAGACAAAAACGTTTGATTTAAAGAACTAATTATACACCATGCAGCCACCAGGAGATTGATTTCAGATTTACATTTTTGTCCAAAACTGGTCAAATGGAGAACCCAATATTGTAATATAAAAACTACAGTGACCATATATATAGTATTTGATTTGAAACAACAAACAATTATTACTGTTATTCCCCAAAAAAGTTGTGACGCAAACATAGAAAAGGACAACACATAGTTGAGTTTGAAAATGTAAATTGAAAACAAAACAATGGCCCTAAAATTGTGATACACTTATGGAGAAACTATGACAAGTTTTAGGTTGATGGTGATGAAATCATTTCCAAAAACATGAAATTTTGGAAACGATGGACCGAACATGGAAATAGTATACCTTTTGCCTTGAAGATTTAGCTGGCATATCACCTAAAAACTTCAAGAAATAAGAGAGGAAATGTTATAGGGCTGGGCTACCATGTGACAAATCAAATGAGGTTGACTACTATTCAGGAGAAGATAGTTTATTCTTCAAAAATAAAAAAAAAGTTCTGATAAATTCATAACAAAAATTACGGGGAATGTAGCCTGGCCTGATGATATATATGTAGTTTCAATTTTATAATTTTCTAATTGTTCCAAAGTCTTGTAAGTTGAACTAATCAATTTTGTTTTTGGGGGAAGGTTCTAATAAAATGTTATTGATTGCGTGAGAAATAACATGATTGTGATTTTACATCTACATTTCTCAAAATGCTAATCCTATTATTGAGTATATTTTTCACAGTAGTTTCAAGAATTTTTGCAACCTTATGTAAGTGTGTATACCTTCTATTGTTTAACAACCTTACTAGATTAATGTTGGCTCAGCTAATCAGCTTGTTTATGATTGAACCTACCTATTTCTATTTAATTTGTTGCGTTACACTTTTAATAAATAGACATGGGATAATCAATGTTAATAGTTAAACATTGAAGATCGAAGAAAAGAACTTGTAAATTATAAAGGTATGGAATTTTTTTAGTGTTCGTACTTTCACATTTGAGAAGTAAAAAAAATAAAAATATATTAATCATAACAATCACTTGCCACCAATAAAAGAAAAGAGGCTTCACCCTCAAGTTAAAACAGACATATTCCCCAGAAAAGAAAAAGAATAAGACAACTGAATAAAATCTAGCAAATTAGATTGTGTTTTTCACATCTCTACACTGAAAAAGAAACAAACAAAAGCTTGTCATAGTTCAATTGTGGAAAAGCTACCCATGTTATCATTTCCAAATTCTAATATCAATATTTTTATCAATCAATGATCATACAAACTTAATTATAACTAATGGCCTGCACACACTTTGGCGCGCCTAATTTTTCATTACCCTCGGCTTAATTTGGTTTGTAGTCTAAAACACACACGAGCTCACAACATACGTATATATTTATAAATGTAATTACGAGAACAAACGCAAGATAAAAATAGGCAAGACGATTGAGAGACTCTTTTATTTATTTGGAGAATGTTTACAAGTTACAAACGTTTAGCTTTCTACCCCGGATTGGTGTTACAAGTATTCTGTTTAGTTTATCTCGGATTTATAGAGAGAGAATCTCTCAGTATTTAGTGTATTTCACTTTTGATCTGGATCAATCAACCAGCTAGCACCATTTTTCTTGAGGTCATGGGTTATGTATTTATAGTGTTCATCTTTGATTATCAGCCTTTGGATTATGGTTAACGTACTTCATCATCTAACGGTCATCCGCATACATCGGTCTGCTGTTAGACGCGTGATAGTCCCTCAGTGGTTGAGGCAGCGCGCCGCACGGTGTTTTGGGCACCAATTCTGTTTCAGCTTTGACGTCATTTTGACTAGGGTTTTCGTACGATACTCGACGGACTGGGGATATGTCCGAGATCCGAGGTAGAGTACCTAGATAGACGAAACCGTGTTTGGAGGTTCTTCCGAGGTGTTCCATCAAATTATCCGAGCTAGCTACCTCGGCTTGAATGTTGTTCGTTGAGTCTCTTCTCGCGATGCCATATTCTTTTGGTTGTCAGGTTTGTTTATCATGAGAGATTCGGATAAGCGGGAATACAAATATTCCCTCCTCAAAACTCATCTCTCTCAACGTTTTAAATTGTTCAATATGTAGCTAAAAAAAGTTCAATTATGTGGCTAGTCTCATTTTCTGAGGCAGACCACAAATAGGAATAGGACCCAAAAACTATTTCACAAATCAAAATCTGAAATGTATTTATTAAAGATGTAAAAGTACAAGATTTTATTTACACAATATTATATTTTTCTGGGCAATTTGTATAATAGAGTTAACATAGTAAAATTATCTTATTTTCTGGATAACAAAATGACACCAGAATAATATAAAGCCTACTGATGAACTTCAAAATGTTTAAGAAAACAGATGAGAGACAGCATGTGTTAACCAGAATAATTTTTATACTGATGAACTAAGAAAATTCCTAATATTCATGTTTTGTAAATGAAGATATATTT
This sequence comes from Primula vulgaris, assembly GCA_963920805.1. NCBI lineage: Eukaryota > Viridiplantae > Streptophyta > Magnoliopsida > Ericales > Primulaceae > Primula > Primula vulgaris. Next base: position 469,742 of record OY987214.1, on the reverse strand, counting down.
TATGGTAAATTCAAAAAAAAGGGACACGTACGTACTTGATGCAAATTTGTCAGAAGAATGAGAAGTGTTATAATAACAGGACAAAGTGTGTCAAACTATATTTTTTTGTATAGTTAGACTAACACTACCTTGTTTTCTTAGTAAATAATTGGTTTTTTTCCGACATTTTCTAAAAATCACCCACTTTATTTATTTATAACTTGAAACAAAAAAAAAATTGAAAAAGAATAACCATTTATATTTATTTTGAATTATTTCTCTTTAAAATGCCAAATAAGGCTAAATAAACAATAACATACCAAAAAACTTATAAAAACATGAAAATCGAAATTTTCTTAAAAGTAACTATTAACAAAATGGTGAAATCCGTGACTTTGAAAAAAATATATAATTTCCTATTACTTATTAGTAAAAACATGGTATAGTTAGGCTAAATATATAAAAATAAAAAAGTATAGTTAGGCTCCCCCTCATGATAATAACAATCAAACCCTTATTTAATTAATCATTACCTCAATCTGCTAAACTAATAATCTTATTTTAGGAGTAATATATAACAACCTTAATTGTCACAAAAGTGAGAACTGGAGTCGAAGAAAACAGGAAATCACATAAAAAAAAATAAAACATAATTAATATAATTCACCACCTGCAAACAAATCGGATTCTCGGTCTTGATCAGGATCGATGTTAACAGAAGCTTATGAGGTTAAAGGGAATGAAGCCTGGTCCGATGATAAAATACGATATGGTATACGTACATACATACGGAGCTAGAGATATATATATATGTATATTTGTGTCATCGAACCAAACAACATTCCCCATAAACTATAAGCTTCATTTAACTTGTTCAAGTTATTTTTAGGGTATTTATTTGTTGGTGCTATGAAAACTAACTAGTATGATAAATATGTAAAAAATGATTTGGAAAATGAAGATAGAGAGATAATAATGAGGATGTGGTTAAATATATAGAGAGTGAAATGAATGTAACAAGTGTGTAGCTTTGTATATGAAAGATTGTGATATGACGTTCCAACTTTTCTAATTTAGGGCTTTATATTCATCACTATTCTCTGCTGTTACAAAAGTTGGTTTGCCTCTATTTAAGAATTAATATTTCCCTTCATTAAAAAAAAAGAATAATCCATTTTTTAAATATAACTGTTTTTCTATAATATACTGCATGTGTTAGCAATGCTTTGTAGTAATTCACTCATTTATTATTCTCTTTATTTTTTATTTATTTTTTATAAATCGTATGTTATGAAAAATCTTTAGGTCAAGGGCTATAGCCATCGTTATGTTGTAAAAAAAGTCTATCAGTACGTTTTTACATATAAATTTATAAAAATAGTGGTTTAACACCCTTCATATAATTTGTTATAATTTCAACATCCCATTTTCGAATCCTTGCTCCGCTACCCATTGGTATCGAGATAGAAAGGTTCACATATCTCAAATATTAAAATACATCGACACGGTTTAGATTATACTCCATATATTTTAGCTATTAACATTACAAGTGTAAATGATCTGATCATCCTTGATCATGAACAATTGCTCGCTAGGCTAATCTGAATGAAGGGGCATATATAACATGACCTCCTTCCCTCAAGATTAATCAATGTGGACGTTTTATCTAAAGACATCGGCCAAACAAAGCCGTTAGTTATTTAATCTTAACGGCGGCGGCCCAAAGGTCCCCAACACCTTAGTTCGAACCTAATATTTTCACTCTTACACCTTTATTGGGCAAAAATAAATTCACTTTTTGTGTGTGTGTGTGAATATTTTCGGTGTGTCACCTCAGGTGGCTGTTTCGACTTGGCACATGGTCGCCTCTGCTTCCTAATCATTCTCAATAATCTTACTAAATATATTTCTGTTACAAAACCTAGCTAGTTCAAGGGTCATTTTTGAACAAATAGGTATCATCGGAAAAATTAGCAGATACAAAGAATTAAATTAGCAGATGCCATGTTGAATTAAGGATATCGAAACCAATTGATGCATGGCATGAGATGGAAAGAGACTTGCTCTCAATTGTCATGATCATGATTTCATCCATTTTATCGGATTTAGTGATATAAAGTGGAGTTGGTTGCAAATGAAAAAGATAAAGAAAAAGAAAGTGAAAAAGAACCCCTTTTTACGTGTTGTCTTTTTGTCTATTTCATATCCTAAAAACCCCACTCTTTGTGCACAATTAAAAATATTTAGACACACAAATACAGTAATCAACTAAACTGTGACATAAGCGGATATTAATAGCCTCCTCAATGGAAAAAAAAAAAAGATCCTGAAATATATAACACCATGTTATCTTAGTGTAAAATTTTGAAAATTTTCCACATCGTTCGATATTCATATATACCTCGAATGCTAATTTTTCCACATTAGCGTTACGGTTCGATATGTACCACCAAGTATCTGTTCACGAAATAACTATGGGAATGTTAGTTAGTTAACTAATCACACCATTAATTGAGCAAATGCAATCCAAAAGATTAGGTGGTAAAGTTGGTTTATATAGGTGTGTCTATGTAATGGTAGGTATATTTCCGAGCATCATTATACAAGCTTTATAAGACATCTGCCTTTTTTTTTTAAAGCTTTTTAGTCATTTTATTTTTATTTTGCTTTTAAGTTGTTGCACCACATTTTTTATTTATTTTTTGATTTTCTGAGTTCTGACACCAAAAGTTAGACTTAACAACTAATAAGCCAGTTTAATTATGCATGTAATATAATTTCTGTCAGATAAGCTCATTTCTATAAGCCTAAAATTTGTTGAAAAATACCAAATCCATTTCCTCTGTCTTAAATAAGAATCAATCTATCACAAATCGGTTATGAGCTACTTTATATATTACCAAGTGGTCATTAGGAGGTATAGGAGGTGCGACGGCACCGAGCCTCATAATTCTGGTGAATCGCTGAGGACCACATGACACCGACATACCAAACAAATCAATTTTTATATATGTATAAAAAATATACATGTAAATATATGCTAGTAAAAATAATTAAAAGTAAGTGAAATGACACAATTATTTTTATATTAAAGATTTTTTTTTGTTGAGAGTTAATTTTGGATTATTCTACTATTAAGATGTTTTATTATAAAATGTTATACCGAGAACGACAATAGAAAAAAAATGACCCGATTTTTTTCTGCACAGAGTAACAAAAATATCGGGTCCCCTTATGATATTAGTCTAGGTGATATATGGTCTTTAAAGTACATATCAAGTTAATAAGGAGATGCTTTTGGAATAATTAAGAACTATTGTTAAGTAATTTAAATAAGAAAACAAATAATTTAATGGAAAGAAAGACAGTTTGGCCGAGTGGTCTAAGGCGCCAGATTTAGGCTCTGGTCCGAAAGGGCGTGGGTTCAAATCCCACAGCTGTCATTTTTTTTTTCCTTAAAATATATCATGAATGCCGTATTTTACTGATAAAATTACCAAGTATCGAGCCATTATTTTGACTCGATCATATGGAGTATATCAAAATTTGTCCATGGCTTTCCCTTGAAATTATAACTTTGATGCAAAACCATTGAAAATAGGAAATCCAATCTTATTCAAGCGCAATAAGTTTTACTGTAACGATTCTTGGCTTCAGGTGAAGGAATCATTTGTAGCAAAGAGAAGATTGTCCCCATAATTTTTGAAAAAACCCAATGTTTCATAGATTTATGTGTAATATTTAAAATTATAACAGTTGGTCCATATGATAAAAAAAAACGGTCTTCTGCATATAAGTTCCTCCGCCTTTTTAAAATTGCTGGTTCCGCCGTTAGCGATTATAGAATGAGCTTAAACAATATATTAACAAAATAAAATCAGATTTCAGCATGGTTGATAAAATTCTTTTGAGAAATTTTATGTTTTTTTTTTTATATAAGGATGGCCTCAAGCCTCTTAAACTTGTCAGCTTCCTGCCTTTCACAACAAAAAGAAGAAGAAAAAAAAACTTCCAATGGCACCCTTGTTGATCAATCGCTTAAAGAAACAAACTCAAAGGGGTAAAATTATATGTTCCGAGTATCTAATGACAGATGACAGTGTTTATATTCACATTCTAAGTTTCCTTTTGAGCAAAGGCTATATGTTATTTGATAAAACATTTAGCGAATCCTTTTTTATTTGAAACATAACATTTGGCCTAAAATATCTCAAACTATGCGGTATATTTATTGAGAAAATGAGAAACTATCGACTATAACCGCCGAATCATGTTTCATGATAGCATAGTATGATGCTTTAATTATTAAAGAACACTAGTTAAAGATAATGATGCAACTAAGCAAAATTATGAACACAATCGACACATAGTAGTGGAGAGACAAGGATTCATTGTTCATACTGAATAATGACAGGTACATGGTGTGGCGGTACCTCTTGCTAGTTTGTTTCACCAAGTAACAGGATACCAATAACCTTCATTGAGGAAGTAACAGGAAAGCACTAACCTTCATCGAGGAAGTAACAGGAAAACACTAACCTTCATCGAGGAAGGTTGAGAATAATGCTGCTTAAAGAATGTAGGATGATATGGTTCGATTTACATATATATTTATCATTCTGTCGCATCTTGAACGCATAAATTGACGTCATTGTTTCGAGAATCTTACATATGAGGGCCTTTTTTTAATGCTTATTTGAAGAAGTCGTATCTGATCATTCAAAACCCCTAAAGTGTAACTAAAAGAATAGAAAAGAATTCGCTTACAAGAAAATTTACTATCTTATAGTGTACTATTGATGCCTAGTATTAGAATTTCGAATTGTCACACCATGTAAGAACTTCGTATACCCAAGAAAACTTAGTTTTCGATCGGAGAGTCTAATCCAGTCCTTCAGGATAGTGTAAGCAGAAGCACCCAAATCCATTTCCTGCGCCAAAAAATTATAAATAAAATCTCAAATTAGCGAATACTATCAATTAAACAATCCTGCATAAGATGGTATTTATGAAGCAAAAGTACGGTAAGTACCCATCAAGCTTTTTGATGGTGTCGTGGAAAAAATATCTCAACACTTGTATGGTTCTTCTCCCAGAGTTTTTAATTTCAGTTTTCATCTTCAAAACAACAAAACATGCGAAACTTCATCGATTTATAATACTCCAGATTTTGGTATAAAGTTTAAATACAGATAAAACAAGTTCATGAACTTTGATAAACCGGTATCTCATTTAGGACGATTTTCTAAGAACTGATTTTAGAAAACCAATTCAATTAAATGGGTAAGTTTAATTGTTTCAAGGACTAAAACCAAAACAAGTTTTTTTATTTTAAAAAAGGATCACAATATGCTTCTTTTCGCTGTCTTCTATCGAATCTTATTTTCTGTATAATCTAGTCCGCAATTCACGTTGTTCCGGGCGCCTAAATATATCTGATTTGCTTAGTTTGATCCTATGCTGAATTAATTTATCCACATACTCCTAGGAGATACAGATAGACATACGTAAGTAAGAGACCTAAGATAAATCTTTACCAGGATCAATTCATCAACCGAAATGGCTCTATTTCCTTCTTCTTCAAAATATTTGAATGCCTTGCAAGCGATATTCTCCCATCCTTCTAGAGCCTCAAGCTGATAGATGCTGATTGCCGCGGCACAAAATTCCTCAAAATCCATCATTTTATATGCGAGTGGGTCCATCTTCAATTGAAAAAAACGTATGTGTAAGTAAATTAAAAGGGAAGGTCAAAAAAAATTGATAGGGGGAAAGGATTCTAACTTAACCATCCAAAGGAAAAGGCAAAAGAGAATAAGCACAAAGGTCAAATTCAATAAAATTAAGGTTCCATTTTGAAAGGAGAAAGGAATTTAATTTAACATCCAGTGGAAAACTAAAAAGAAAATAGTATGAAACGTCACTTGTAATTCTCTATAGAATCGTCAGTATTGGATAGATTGAAGCAAGTTGCCTGCTATCATACATAGATGTCTCACCACATTTAAAATATCAGCAACTCGAGACTCTTTCATCGCATCTGTCGCATTTTCCGTGAGAGCCTGTGCAAATTTTGACCAGTTAGAAATAAAGGAATTAATCAACACAAAACTTAAAAGTGGGAGTATCAGTCTGAGTAAATGTCTAATTTTCGCAAAGTCTTGATAAAAACTATTCGGCATCAAGCGAGATAAAAAAGAATGCTAATATAAATGCACTAACCATTCTGAAATTATCAAGGGAGACACGTCCATCTTTCGGTTTTAATAACTTGAATTGAGCACGCAGAAAAATGAGTTCGTCTTCTGTTAAAGCTTTTGAAAGAGCCTGTGAAATAAGTTGATAGAAGTACAAAAGGTCTCAGAGATAGCCAACCTCAATGATTGACGAAGTAAATTTTCCCCAAGCTTTGCTTGCTGTTTATTATACTTCAATTTTTTCATATCTAAAATTGCAAGATCTACTTTTCCGCACCATATTAGAAAGATTTCAATAGAACCAATATAAGAGTACCAAATGGACATTGTACACCCTCAAGTCGTGCTAACAGCAACATGTATCGAGTGTAAATGCTTACATAACAACACAGAAATGGCAGGTTCATATTACCTTTAGGGCTGCACGCTTTAAAGGTGTAGTGCAAAGATATGACTTCACCAGTTTGTAAATTGAAATATCTAAAGGCACAACAAGAGCTTCATCTTGCAACCAGGGGTGAGCTGTATACATATACCAATATACAGTAACGAATCCGTGTTAATTATCAATTAAACTCCATAAATTTACATACTTTCAACGGTATCTTAATAACTAGAGAATGTTGAACTCTGGGTCCCAAAAAGGTAAGTATATAACAGAAAGTTTTTGTCAAAGATTTTGCTACTTAACAAATATTGTCGAATATTCTATTACTTTTTTTCCTATCTTAGTCACAATCAATAGGGTCTTTCTATTTTAGTCTCCGATCTATGGTTGTTTCCTATGGAGTACTAAAGTCGTTACAGAACGGAAAAGCTAGTGTACCAATTGTTGTTTTTTCCGTTTGTTTTTGCACAAATTCAAATGTGACATATGTTAGGATGTAAAATTGTAATTTCTTGTCTAACAGCATAGTACATCTTAGGTGTGTATAAGAAACAAACACAATTTCAATAATTACTCACTCAGTGCTTGGGAAGCTGTCATTCTTTTCCTGTGATCCTTATTAAGAAGCCGTTTAACAAAATCTTTCGCTTCGTTTGATATAGTAGGCCAAGGGGAATCTTCTAAATTAGGATCAGCTCTTAGAACTGATCTAAAAATACCCGACTCCGTTCGTGCGTAAAAGGGTCTACTCCCACATAACAATATATATACGATAACTCCAATACTCCATATATCTGCTTCGAGGCTGTAAGATCTGTGGAGAACTTCGGGGGCAACATAGTACGCACTTCCAACTATGTCGTTTAAACGTTGATCTACATCAAAAAAAATTGTTTTACCAAATCATGTGGATAACTAAGACAAGCGTAACGATTGAATTATAGAGACTTGGAGATGAATTGATTTGGGGAAAGATATTCTTAGTCTTGATAACAAGGGTAAAATAAATATTTGTGCACTAACGTCTCATCAAATTTCGATTTGTACACCACCATACAAAAAGAATTAGAACCTTGACCTACGCCATTTTCCCCTTAATTTGTACACTACACAGAAAAAGAATCAGAGGATGAGGACCAAAATATGTGATATAATAGTGTACTAAAAATAAGATTACAGTAGAGTAGTGGAATATTGTTTAGTTTATTGACTATTTAGCACACAATCTACTTTCTTTACACTAAGATAACAAAATTAACGAGAAAGGTAATAATGTGTACTAATATGCTAATTATTGTAGGTTGGTCTACAGAATTCAAATCTTATGATAGGCAAGTGTACAAAAGCGAAACTAACCAGATTAATAGCGTGAATCTTAGCTAAATGTAGGCTGTAGCAAGTTAAGTGTTTCCGATATCAATGAACACGTTGGATTTGAAAAACGAAGATTACGAACAAATCTATTTGACATGGATATATTAAACTCAACAGCACAAGTATCATACTGAACCATAGAATCTGGTGATATTGAATCCACCAATTTCCCTAAAGCATCCTATTAAGTAATAAATACTAGACTGGAATTATTATTTGGGTAGAAGATCATAAATTGAGAATTAAACAAACAAATGTAAAAAAATCAGAGTGGCGCAGCGGAAGCGTGGTGGGCCCATAACCCACAGGTCCCAGGATCGAAACCTGGCTCTGATATTACTTTTTCATCTTTTTTTTTTTCATCATAAACGACATCGTATTATATCTACAGTATACATACATTATGTTGTAAGTAGGGGCGGGCAAAAACCCGAAAAAGACCAAAACTTTTTCAGGTCGGTTTCGATTTACAATAAAACCGGCTGAAAAAGACCAAAACAAACTAGTTCGGTTCAAAAAATAAAAAGACAAGACCGAAAACCGAAAAATATGCTCGGTTTCAGTTTCGATTTTGCTAAAAACCGAACTGAAGCGGACCGAACCCAGCTCTAGTTGTAAGTATTTTTTCATAATTAGTCTCTTGGTTTATACTAAATATTTAAGCATTGACTGCTGTTAAACTGTTAAAATGATAATATTTTTCTCTATTTTATCATTTGGTTTCATACAACTGACGCCAAATTCTTGATAATCTAAGTTTTATAAATGTTTCATGGCGTCACAAATTTAAAGACAAAATATTACTGCCACAAAAGATAGAGCCATGAAAAATACAGTAAAACATACAAGCATTACATTGCGAACTGTATCTGTTAATTTTGGTAGCCTTTTTAACAACAAACTAATTAAGGAACACTGCAGATTGATATAGAAATACAACGATGATACAAAACTAAACCAAGATTTATACCTGGTCGGATAAAGTCTGATAGACCAAAATCTATGACCTTCATTTGTGCATCCTCGTCTTTTGTGCTGAAAAGAAAGTTCTGTCGAATAATCGAGTCTAACAGGTCAATCAAAGTAAAAGAGACGATGCATATCACGAAAATGACGAAGTATTCAGAGTACTAGATACTATTCATTTTGAGAGGCGTAAATTTCTATCAATACCTCTGGTTTCAGATCACGGTGTACAACGCCTTGAAGATGACAATAGGCGACTACTTTTAACATCTGGATGATAATAGGTTTTGCATCCTTTTCTGTATATCTTCCACCTCTGAATTGGTATAGTAAGATGGATTCAAATCACAGATGAGATTGTTTCCAATTAAAAGAAAAGGCATTCTCAAAATCCCATTTAAAACTCTTTCTTTTCATATTAGCCATGCAAATCAGTTAACAAAAAACGTATGCATCAATCCACAATCAGGTTATTGAAGTATATTCCCATCAAAACTGAAACTTATTGAATAGTATGCCTACGGAAAATCGGTTCATTGACGTGTATGGCATGCCATCAAAAGCACCAATCAATACGAAACAAGTTTTTTTTTTCTTGTGAAAAAATGAAATTAAGTTCAAATTAGTATATTGGTAATCTTCTACTATTAAAAGAACTAAGTAATTATACCTTGACAATATTCTGTCTAGCAGTTCCCCACCTTCACACAATCTGTCAAAACAATAACATCAACTGTCAAAACACGGTGTTACCACTTACCGCCACATAGCAGAAAATTCAATACTGGCATATCAGATGATAGATAATCTAATAATCTATTAGGAAAAAGCTAACATTTATACATACTCCATTACAATGTATACATTATGAGAATCCTCGAAAGCTTCGTAGAATTTGACAAGATTCCCATGTCCGGATAATGCTTTTAATATCTTCACTTCCCTACGAACGTCTTCTATTGATATTGCTGAAGTCATCTGCAAAACCGACACTAGGTTACTAGATTGAAATTAGTATTCTCAGTAAAGAAAAACACCAATCTATTTCGAATATTTCCACAAAAAACGTTTTATCACAAATTGATGCGTAATTTCTTCTACCAGATTGCAATATCTGATATTAATTTTTGGTTTGTGACCTATATTTTTCCCATCACAACAGATGAATCATGTAAAAGTTTTTTTTTCCAGTAAGCATTGAGCATGTTAGGAACCTGAAACTAAATCCTGATTCGACAACATCAATAATTCCGAATATGAAGCCACTAGACTCTAGTTGCTCATTTTAAGCTCATTCACCTTAGCTTTGTAAATGATTTTTGATCCCACTTAGACCAACAAGTATGAGTGTATATATGACCAAAATGCATAGTGAAAAATCTTTCCTTTTTCAAATTTCAAAGTATTACTGAAAAGAGGGGTAAAATTGCCACTCATGTAACAACCTAGACTCTAGTTGCTAATTTTAAGCTTAATAGTCATTACCTTAACTTGGGAAATGATTTTTTCCCACTTGGACCAACATGTATGACCAAATCCAAATGCATACTGAAAAATCATTTCCTTTTTCGAAGAATTACAAAAAATAGGGGTAAAAATTGCAGGTTGCAACTCATGTATCCACCTAGACTCTCTTATAGCTCATTTTAAGTTCTGTTTTAAAATGCTGGCTTCGTAGTAAAAAAAACTTGATTCAAAGCTCGATTCAGAACGTAAAAAGCACTCCTTTTCGCTTTTTAGGCTGCTAAAATATTACGTTTTTTTCTCTTTTAGCATAGCTCTTGTAAGAACGTTTTAGCTAAGTTTTCACTTCTTAAAACACTGATTTCAAGCTCATAAATACAATAACCATTTACCTTAGCTTTGGAGATGATTTTAACAGCAAAAGGTAAGTTCTTGAGCAACCCTTTTTTACCCTTAGCCGAACAAGTATGACCAAAATGCCCTCTCCCCACTTCCTTTCCCATCTCATACTTCCCCCCAAAACCCTTCGAATACCCGAAACACTTGTCAAGCTCCCCCTCTCCCTCCTCCTCCGCTATCTTCGTACTCTTCTTCTCTCTCCTCCTCATTATAGCCGAGAGTATCGGTTTAGCAGGAGAGGGAGGAGGGAAGGGCCATTTCATTCTCCGGCGAGGAGTTCTTGCCGGAGAAGGAGTCGGTGGGATTCCGGAAGGGTAAGGGCTCGGCCATGGGCTCGAGAATGAGGTACCGGAGTTAGACGATGGCGGTGGAGGAGGTTGTGGAGGCGGAGCACGGCCGGAGACGGTGGTAGGTTTGCTGCAGCAATGTCCCATTTTAAATATTTTTAATCTTGCCGGCTATATATATATATATATTTATAAATTATAAATTATATAATGTAGGTATATATATAGAGAGAGAGTAAAGAGAGGAGAAAAACAGTTGAACTAACTGATTTTGGAACTACTTATTACATACTTACACGTGTTACATAGTTACGTTGTTGTAGTACTACTAAATAAACTTTGACTAAGTAATATTTAAGTGAATAAGAAAATGGCGTTATTTAAATAATTAAAAGTGAAGGAAATGTTTTATTTGAATAACTGGTTTTATAGTACGTATTAATTAATAGTTGCATGTGTTACTGATACACGTATAGTCGTATACTATTGTTGTTGTTGTAGTAGTACTAAATGAGTTTTGATAGTATGACTAATTAAGTAGTAGTATTTTAAGTGAAGAAAATTAGGTTTATTAAAAAATAAATAAAAGTGTAGGAAAACGGGGTAATTGTTTTATTTCAATAAATATATATATATATAGCAAATATGTATACTCTGTGTTTTTGCTTATCCAAAATCCGGTGCATTTCATTAGAATTAGAAATAAGGTCTCCATGAGATAAACCCCCATAGTCGTTATTACAATAAAAAGGAAACTATTCTGAAACTTGACTAAATTAGTCATACAAGGCTATTATTACTAGGATTGGTGAGGCTAAAAACAAAGACAGAAAACCTCATGTTTCAAAGGGAAAGGAGCACCAAGATCACACCTCTCCTTATACCCCCTCAACCTTACGTCTCCAATAGATCAGTTGTGATCTAAGGCGTGTGATTCTTGAATTTCAGTTTCCAATTAGCATAAATCTCTAGTCCTAGATACAGTCTACACCTCCTAGTAATTTACATAAAACTTTCTAATGACTCTTAAGTAAAAAAGTCATAAAAAACAGTGGTGCAATGTAACTTGTAATAGCAGTATAGCAATTTTTCTCTTCTAACCAACCTGCATCTATTATCAAAACTAATTAACAAAAACAAAACGTAATCTTTTCTCAGACCCAGTTCTCATTAAAAAATTGTATTTTAAAGCAAAGTCAAAGCAAAACCAAAGTTTCAAAAAATTATCCTCATAAGCTTTAAATATCTGTTCTTATCCTATGTATTGACCCCAAACACAACATTTTCTCATACTAAAGTCTTCATTGAAAAGTTGTCTTTGAAATTCAGCTTGCTTAATAGTAGTTTATTTTCTAAGTTAAATTTAGGGAAAAAGGACTGTTTTTTTGAAACACTATAATATTTGAATGGCTTTAATCATGTAGTCGAGGAATGTTGTATAAAATGTTGAATTACACACGTAAAAATTACAGAGGTGATTGTTTTGTGACTTTTGTCCATTGCTTTGATAATACAAATATTTAAATTATTATCCATTACAGAGATAATTGTTTTGTGTATTGATCTGGCTTAGGCTTAACTTATATCTTTGAGCTATTTGATCGATTTAACTATATTATGATTTTGACATTTATGTTTCTAGTGTATGTCAAAACAAAGAAAATATTGGAGATTACAAGGACAATTTTGGCAAGACTTTGAATATATCTCAGCTTGCATAAACATCGACTTTGATTATATCGCTGCTAATGTGCTATTATAACTTACAAGTAATAAACAATGATGTAACTACCCATTGACAAATCGTTCAATATTATTCATTACTTAATTAACCTTTTACTTACACGAAACTTTAGTATACGATTTATAAGTCGATTTTCTAGAAGGAAAAAAACTTATCAAAAGTGGAAGTCACCGGTTGTGACTCACGACTTGCAAGACTCGGCAATTATCCGCAATCTAAAGTGAACAAAGAAGAAAAGATAATTGGGCGTGTTTCGTCAACAAACAAAGAACATAAGCAAAAATTCGAACAATGGAAAGAACTGGATGTTTTTGAAGAAAGAAAAGCACATTGGCGTGGAGAGGAAAAAAGATCACCGGATTGTTCAAGCGGAAAATAAACACATCACATGTAGCCGACTATGACCGAGCTAAAGTTGGATACAACTTGTGTTGCACTGCGCAACTGATGGATCGTGATCGCGACTGGCACAGAAGATATGAACTTTTAGTTGGATTCTACACGTGATTTTCCTGAAATGCTATAATATATGTATACATACAAGTACTTTCCATACGCAAATAAATTAGGCATAAACCAACAACTTTAACAAAATGTAAGACAATTCAAAATTATCCGTCTTTTTAACACATGTTGATTATTAAGTATAATTCTGTGAAATTGTAAGATTCTTGATACTTGGTGTATCCAGAATAAGTACTTTGTAAAGTAGTTGTACTAATTTGTAAATTCTGGATACTTAATGTATCCAGAATAAATGGTCTGTGACGTTTATTGTTACTTATGAAATATGTTGGACTGATTTATAAAGACTGATACTTGATGTATCTAATGCTGTAACAGTTTATTGTTACTTATGAAATATGTTGGACTGATTTGTAAAGAACTGGATACTTGATGTATCCAGTATAAATACTGTGTAAAGCTGCGTTTAATTAATAAGAAAATTCATTATTTCGTTTATATCTCTCTATATATATACAAGCTTATAAACAGATATATATATATATATATATATGTATATACATATATACCTAATTCATAAAACTGCTATAACTGGGTTCGATTAAACCCAGATTATTGAATTCTACATTGATCAATCCTTAATTACTTAATACTACAAATTTTCTTATACTGGAAAAAGTTAATTACAATATATTTATTTCTTACTTACGAAGATTTAGAAAACGTACAGATGAGGTGTTGAATAGAACTGGAGGCCATCGGGGATGAAACTTTCTGAATGTCGAGTCTCTCGCATAGTTGTTCCCACTACACAAAAGTCAACAAGCGACTTAAGATCTGTTTGGCAACAGATTTTTTTAGTGGATTTTTGTATTTTAGATTTTAAAAATTTCTAGGTGTTTGGCCAGTCAGATTAAAATTAAAAATTCCATATTTTTTAAAATCTAACTTTTCAGTGGATTCTCAAAACAGTTTTTTAAAATATGATTTTATACAAAAAAAAATATGTTAACAAACATAACATTATAATATCACTTATTAATTAATCATTTCCATCGTGCCAGATTTTTTAAAATCTAACTTTTCAATTAATTCTCAAAACAGATTTTTAAAATCTGATTTTGTAACAAAAATATATATTAACAAACATAACATTATAATATCACTTATTAATTAATTATTTCCATCGCGACCAGTATGAGATGTAAAGTATGAAACTAAACAACTATTGGGGTTTAAGAGGGAGGAACCCATATATCTAAGAGACGGATGATCAATTACAAATATATAAATAACATATATAAATAACTAAAAAGACCAAAGCGGAATTTTTGCACTTTTGTACATTATACTATTGATTTTTTGTGATTTGTACACCATACTACCAGATTATTTAATTAGTACAGTATACTATAACTTTTCGGTGATTTTATATACTTCCGTATAATAATTTCTGTCCACTCGACTTTCACATATTACACCCATATTTTTTCTTCCGTAATATCAGTTGCATATCTTGATCCATGTAGTCTACTGATCTAAAACTTATCATGCTCATTCCATACCACAAAGTAATATGTATAAATTCGTTTAAATTTTCAAGTTTAGCTTAAACTTTAGGCTAACGATGAAGTATTTTCTTACCATATATTTTTTTGGACATATTTTTTAATTTTATTGGACGAAAGTGTATAAAATCATCGAAAAATGATAGTATGATAAACTAATTAAATAATCTAGTAGTACAGTGCATAAAATCGTAAAAAGTCAATAGTATGGTGTATAAAAGTGCAAAAAACGGAGCGCTCAAAGAGGTGAATAGTAGGACTAAATTAAACATGTATACAAACAAAGGGACTAAAACCAAAACAACTACAAAGTAAACAAAGCTAGGGGGGGTAAGTTAACACTACAATTTTCTCAACAATATATATATATATATAGATAGATATATAGATAGATATAGAGAGAGATAAAATGGGGGGTTATTTTATGAGGGTGAGGTTAGCGTGGTTTATGGCGGGAGCTGCCACGTCATCATTCGCCGGAATATATTTACTCTACAAAGATTACGAATTCGCCCAACGCAATATCTCTCAACAGGTCTCTTTATTTTATTTTATTTTATTTTATATTATTTTATTTTATATATTACATTCTATTATTTAAGGGTGTATCCGGTTCGGTTCCCTTTTTTTAGTAAAATGAGAACCAATCTAATAAAAAACAATCGCTTCCGTTCTATTTTAACTAAAAAAAAATCCTCGGAACCAAACCGATCATAATCGGTGTGGTTTGGTTTGAACTTTAAGAAATAAAAAACACAATATTCAAAATTACAATAATTTCGTAAAGTTTTCGCTTATATTTCATTTGCAACTTTAAATCAAAAGTCGAATAACAAGTGAATTTACAAATGATTTAACGAAATATATTTATATATGAATAAAAATAATCGGTTTGGTTGGGTTTGAAAACCACTGAAACCGTAAACCGAACCGATTAAATCGGTTTATCAAATTTCAAACCAAACTAATTACTAATCAGTTTGGTTCGGTCGGTTTGATCGGTTTGGTTCGGTTTATGTACACCCCTAGTATTATATTAGGTTCGGCCCGAGAAGGAAAATAACTAGGTGGAGACCGTCGAGGCCTTCCCTCCCATTTTGATAATAAAAAAAAATTGATGAAAAGTAAAATCTTTTCTATTTACTTTGATTAAAACCTTCAAAAATTGGTGTTTCAGGCCATCCCGTGTTATGAAAAGTAACCGTATAGAGTATGAAAAAGAATCATTTAGAATAAAAGCCCCTCCAGGAGTCCTGTTTAAAGGAAACCCAAGTTCCTCGCTTACTCGTACTTATTTACTATTTGCTTTGTGTTTTAGTTTTGAATCTCATATCATAATGGTTGGTGATTGATTGTTTTTTGGGCTTGGTTGGTAAAGGAAAAGTTATAATTATTGATTAGCACTGCTTCCCATTTCTCCTGTTTTGAGGGGTGTGCATTAACCATTTCTTGTCGCATTACGCTTCTGATCGTATTAGTAACAGTAACTAGTAACGTTTTGTGACAAAATAATAGTAATGTCTCGATAGGCAGATCCTCTTAGGCCTAGCGAAACTACCAATAAGATTTACCATTCTTTGTGTTGGGAACCAGGCCCGTAAAGACTGGAAATAGGAATCTGAACTGGAATGTCTAGTCCTAGTGAATGCATATAAAAAGCCTAAGATCAAGAGATGAAATGAAATGGTGAGATTAGCCACATAGTCACTTGACTTTCATTTTCTTTTCCCTTTAAATTTTTGCGCCATTCATACGTTTTAAAAGTTTAGTGGTAGGCTAGAACAATCATAGCAAAATTTCTGTCAGTTTGGCTTAGGAGTCCTCCCGGGGGTACCCTTTAAGCATTCAATTCGATTGTAAATCAAACTTGTTTTATTGCAAAGAAATGCAGCTTTTACGAACATTCCATGTAAAGTTCAACTAAATCACTACATAACATATCCCAAATATACGAAATCAAAATATTAACTACCAAAACCTTCTTCAAACATAATTGTTTTTTGGAAATATTAATAATGAAACATTAATACTAACAATTCAAGACATGTATTAGCTTTTCCATTGTCTATATGGGATACCTGTAAAGCTAAATAGCCACCTTAAAGACCACACTTGGAACATGAGTCATGATTGAAGCACCGGCTTCCAATACAGAGTGATGCTAGGAGAATTGAATCGTGGTGTCTTAGACATAATTTTTTATTGCATATCAACGCTAAAATAGTCTTCTCCTTTTTCTTTGAAAATTGTAAGAGAGTTAATCTTGCAAGTTGCAATGTTAACCAGAAGTTGTGGTTATACCCAGTAGAGAAGCATATATCACGACGACTGATAACTTTTTTACTGGTGATAGTAAATTCCCAATACAGTACTTTACCAACCAAGAGGAGATGATACTTTTACAACTGTTATTGTTGTATGTGTTCTCACTGCTACCAAACATCATTACAGATATCCTATTTTACTCATTGGGGGTAATGACATGCACACATCTCTTGGTCATTGCGTATAATCTTTGATAAGTACTTTGCATTGTGAAGCACATGAATCCTTTTTTTACACTTTCTGCTAGGCCTATTAAATTAAGAATCAGAGAATTATGTCAAGATTACTTGTTATCATGCCGTTTCAGAATTATCTGTCTGCAATTATTAATCATGTGCTGTAAAAGTGGTTTGAAGAAATTAGGTTTATTGCTTGTAATGTCGGAGAAATTCAAGTTCTTGCTTAAGTGAACTCGAATTCAAGGTAGCCGGTTGCCAATTTAGGAAATTGCTTGTTTCCTTAGCCAATTTTAGGAAATTGTTTGTTTCCTTATTGGTCGGAGAATTTGGTAAAAAGTCGGTAATTATGCTGCATTGGTCAAAGAAATGGTTCGAGTCTATGCATACATCATTGTGGGAAATATAGGTTTGTTACGTATAACGCGAGTACTGAGCCTTTAGTTCATTGGCTTGTATGAAAGGGTAATACTGATGACCAGTCTAGCTTAGCATTTGTATCTAGTCTCTTGTACTCTGCAAGGAAAAAGACAATTTCTTATTCATGACCATTGAACTCTATAGGAGATGGATTTTATTTATAATATTTTTTTTTGAAATGAAACTTCAAAACTAATTTCCGTTTCTGTGGTTTTGGTGTGCTAGATAAAAGGACTGCATGAGTGTCTTGATGGGCGCGTTTCTGCTTTGGAAAAGTTGAATGAGATTGAAGTTTCAAAACCTGTGGAAGCAACAGACTGAACCACGAGATCTCTAGCTGGGCGTAGTTAACAGTCCCGCGTAGTCATATTTAAGGGACATGATTTAGTTGTTTTTTTATGTGTTCTCTCATTGTAACGTGTTATCTCGGGACACCCAAGGACCAATTCACTCATGAATTGAGAAATTCATTCCAAACAGTCTTCTGTGATTTTATTTTGTGTTTTGAGCCCATGTAAGACTAAGCTTCTTTTGGATGGTTAAGAGAACTAGTAGGGGTAATATGAGTTGACCGTTACTTGAGGCCTTTTAATTTTTGTTGATAAATTGATTGTGATTACATTTGTATACATGTTTTCCGCCGCTGCAATTCACTCCTCCATCACGACTTCCATCTAGTTTTCCGGCGAACCAAATCCAGCAACGTGTCATGCCATGCCCCTCCACCACATCCCTGTCACATCCACGTCCCACCGCCTTCCTTTCGTTTAGAGTTCTTACTTGACGAACCTTCCTAATTGAGCTGATCAATGTTTAGAAATCCTATTTCGTTAGAAACAGACCAATCAAAGATAATGTATATTTTTCTAAATTTTAGGTTCTGGTCAGAGTTTTTTCACTATTTCATTATTAGAATTTAATCTCAAGTGTGATCCCATATAATCCAATTATAATGAATTTTTAGATTTTTGGTAATTTTTACTTTTTGTTGTGAGTCTTATTAGCTCAGTATGTATGAATACAGGAGACTCTAACCTTCTTTATATAGTAGAGGTTAGAGTTATATAAGGTAGAAAGCTCAACTTAGGTCCACGAATAAGGCACAATAGTCCAATAATATTCTACAACATTTTGATTTTCTAAGGGTTTTCCTTTCCAGTTTTTTGGTTTTTTCAAGATTTTCTTCATTTTATTGTTTTCTTTTTTGTTTTTGAAGCTTTTGGTACTTTATTTTCTAAAGAAATAAAATGTTTTTTAGGGGTACTTTTTTTTTTGCAAAATAGGAGCAAGTTTTAAAACATGTAGCTAGTATATTGTCATTTAATTTCTTTTATTTATCTAGTAACAATGATCTATATCACTATTTACCGTACCGATTTGCTTACACTTTTCTTTTTATTTAATATAATTAGCATCACTTTTATATTTTTTAGAATAACAGTTTAACTTTATACATTTTTCAGCTTCACTATCAAATTTATTATCATAACTAAATATTACTCTATTTTAATATACTTCTATCAATTTTTTTCAATCCAAATTAATTTACTAGAGCAACTACATTAAATAATTTAGACGTTTCCTCTTATTTAAATTAAAAAGTACACGTTTACAACTTATAAGGAAACGTTTTGGTTTATACAAATTATCATATTTTTTTTATCAATTTCTCTATCACAACTATACAACTCATTTTTTTGTTATTTTATTAATTTACATGTGAATAGTATAAATAAATGAGAGATAATAAGAAAAAAGTAATAGAAATAAATTTTTATTTTAATTATAAAAGAACATTTTATCTCTTATATTTGAGGAATATTTGATTTCATATATATTTAAGATAATTGATAAGAAACTGATACGTATACAATTTTAGAATAATTTTATCATATTTAACATAAATTTGTGATATCAAGAAACTGATGGGATATTAGTGTAGTAATTATTAGTACTAGGAGTAGTATTTTATAAAAAAAGTGGAAAAGGAGTTGGTGGGATATGTGAGGGAATATTTGGTGTAATTGATATGATAACTTAATATTATACCAATTTAATTTAAGAAGTAGTATATAAATACGCCTCCTCTTCCAAAACTTCACGATACAAACATATTTAACTTCATAATTTAATAATTAGTATTAGTATTAGTATTAGCTTAGCTAGATTGAGTCTAAAGACCACCCCCGGTTTAATAATTAATTGTAAGCTCATTCATTAATTGTTCATCACTTTTATCAAAAACTTTTCCTGCTTCTATTTTATTGGTAAATTAATTAATTAAATTATTATTTCGTGCTAAACACTAGGGTTTGAGTTAATCAAGTTTTGATCTAAGACACAATGTCAGATCACATACCTACAGATTTATTAATGGAGATCCTCGCTCAACTTCCTGTAAAAACGCTACTTCGGTTCACCTTAGTATGCAAGCTTTGGTACTCTATAATCAGAAACCCTGATTTCATAACCATACATTTGAACAGGTTTAGCAAAAAGAATTCTGATCAGCTTCTTCTTGAGTACTATAGAAAAAGTGATGATAAAAACTACTATATACTTATACCTGATGGAAAAAAACTTGATGAAAACCATACCAGATTGTCTTTTCCATCAAATATATCAAGAAGTTTTTCTGATGTAATTGGTAGCTGTAGTGGGATGATTTGTTTACGCAACGGTATTAAACATGTTATCATTTGGAACCCAAGTTTACGTAAATCGGTCACTCTTGCTCTCCCTGACAAACTCCAGAAAGGAAGTTGGCATGTGCTCGAGTTTGGATATGTTTCAGAAAAAAGTGAGTATAAACTCGTAAGGATTATATATGAGGATTACACTGTTCCACTGGGGGTTGAGGTGTACGAGCAAGGGCAAGAACATTGGAGAGTGATCGAGTCTCTTCCTTCCATGTACTGTGGATATATATTTTGTTATTCACAAGTGTCTCTACACGGTGCTGTGCACTGGTTGGCGTTTGATGAAATGGGTAAGTGTCAAAGTTGGATCATTGTTTTCGATATGCGCGATGATGTGTTCAGGGATATTGCGCTGCCAAGTAATTTAGCAAATAAGCATTCATATGAATTGTCGTTTACTTTGTTTAAAAACTCGCTAGCAGTGTTAGAAATAGGGATTTTTGAGTACAGCTGTAGGTTATCTTTGTGGGAGATGAGGGATTATGGAGTTTTTGAATCTTGGACCAAATTGCATAATATCATTTTACCAAGAAATTTTCATTTGGCGCCATTGGGGTTCATAAAAGACAGCGAGAGTATCTTGTTGACGGACAACAAAACACTTGTATTGTACGATTTTGAAGCCAAAACTATTACGAGTAAGACTAGCTTTCCAGTGAGGTTATCGTTCACCGGGATTATATATTACACGGAATCTCTGGTTTTACTTAAATGCAAAAATAATTGAGACGGACTGGTAGTTTATTCTCTTTAGTTGGGTTTCTTACATCGCAAATCACAGCAATGGTTTTAATTTGTTTTCAGTAATGTATTTAGTCTAATTATTCGTGAGTTGTCTTTCTTTTTCGTTTTTCCAACTTTGTTTTTCTCTTTTGAGGTAGAATTTTCATTGTTGTTACTTAAGCATTACTATTACCAACTGATACATTATCTGGTACGAGAATACGAGATCCCAATAATTAAATTTGGTTTGTTTTTAAGGTTTCCTAGAATTTTGAAAAATGAATGGTTTTTTGTTCGGTTGTAAGTAAATTGGGGTTTAACAATGCATCTTAAACTGGGAGCTTGATCAAATATTTAAGGTTGGCGACTTTATCTTGAAGATTTTTTCCGAATTGTCTTCGGAGACTGGAGGTGCAGGGTGGATGGCTTGAATTTACAACCCCAATATTAATATTTTGAATAAGAATCAGGCATGCCTAGTCAAAAATTTGTTAGAACTACGCATCATGACAATCACTATAAGCAATAACGGCATGCGATTTGTAGTGTAATCGACTTTCACCCAATGATGATTAGCATAACTATTCTATATTGACATAGATTAACACAAATACTTAATATAGTAGCATAAGTGTATAACCTTTTAGTCATTATTGATTTCATATTTTCTAAGTGTCATTTGCTGAAATCATAAAGGATGAGGTTAACTCCTTTGTAATCTCTTTTCTGCAATAGCTTTCATAACAAAAAGAAAACCGATCTTCACATCATCTCTTCTGGCTATTTTAATGGATGTAAAACTGGAATGGTCGAGAAAAGAGAGTGATATGTCGTATACATTTTTTTGTTAAGAGGAATTTACAAGTGTTACACTTAACACAAAAATTGTATATCTAAAACGGATTACACAGAAAATTTGCTCCCAAAACTACCTTAAACGAACGCTTAGCTAATCTCAGTAACATTGTCATTATTGATGCTAGTACAGCTAAACTAACAATGTATAAATACAAAACTAGAACACTGTTAACTAGAAGTATACACATACGAAGACTAGATGTAAATAGATCTTTGTACCCTCATATATACGTATGGAATGATCGATATCAAAACTCAAAAGAGATGCATATTTTGATTGGTATGTTTCATTTGCATCCAACGTTTGTGGGAACTGTTGGGGATGCTGACACCCCGTTATCTGTATTATTTAGATTTTTAAGAAAAGCTACCACATCTCTCATGGAAGGTCTCATTTCCGGTAGTTTTTCAGTGCATTGAACTGCTAAATATAACATTTTCATAGCCTTATGTTGTTCGTCTACATCCCAGTATCGGCTCTCAATATCAAGGACGGCAAAACAGTCTCTGTTATTCCTCAGTTCGTTTCTTATCCATGAGACAATATCTAACCCTTCCTCAAAACAGGAATCCACTGGTAATTTTCTGCATAAAATCTCTAATAAAATAACTCCGTAGCTGTACACGTCACATTTCACTGTGAGTCGAGTCGAGTATCCATTCTCTGATAAAATAACCAAAAAAAATAGATTACAACAGTTACCTTTTTCATATCTAGTTCTATATAAAATTTAAGAGTCAATGCAGTGGAAAGGAAAAACTGAACTTACCCAAGAAATGAGTTACAGTTTTAATTTTGTACACTGATGTATAAACCTTGATTACCTTGAAAAGGAAAAGGAAAAACTGAACATACCAGGTGCTATGTATCCTAGTGTTCCAACTATTGCGGATTTTGGTAATTCGTCTTCTGTTTCAGCACTTGATTTAGCAGTTACGAAGTCGCAAATTTTTGGTTCCATTTCGCAGTCCAACAATATATTATCCGATTTAATATCTCTGTGAAGAATCTGAGGTACAATATCATGGTGTAAGTAAGAAAGGCCTTGTGCAATACCAAGAGCAATACAATAACAAGATTCCCAATTCAATAACATTGGGGGTTTGCTCCTGTGAAGAGCATCAAAAAGAGACCGATTAGGCATATACTCGGTCACTATAAAACCTTTTCCGTCCTTTACGCAATATCCTTCTAATTTTAACACATTCCTATGTCTAACCGACCTCATTGTACTGATTTCACTTACGAAATTAGACTCAGATAAATCTACTTTTTTAACAGCCCAATGTTTTCCCGATTTTGCGGAAATTATTCTGTAAACTATTCCATGTCTGCCTTTACCAATTACACAAGATTTTTCCGTCGCTTTGATTATGTCATCGAAAGTCAAATTTTTTGGTAAATCTTCCACCGTCGATAGACCATCACGAATCAGAGTATGGAGTGCAAATATCCGGTATCGGGGGCGTCTGCCGAGTCTCACCACTAATAAATAAGCTAGAGCAGAAATTATTGCAACTAAGAAGACGATAGTAATGATCATCATAAGAGCAATTCTTTTAATTTTTACTCTTTTAAGACTTTTTATTCCTTCCCTGCAACTCATAGGACCAGGCAAGCAGAGTTCTGGATTTCCCATAAAAGCTTGTGGTTGAGAACTCATCGCTTTAGCCCAACTTTCTGGGATTTTTCCAGAGAGATTATTGAATGATATGTTAACGAAAGAGATCGAGATCATGTTGTTTAGCCTTGATGGTATTTTACCTGAAAAGTAATTGTTCGAGAGATCAAGAGTTTCCAACTTGTCCAGTTCACCAAGGCACTTGGGTATTTCACCAGAGAGCTTATTTTTGCTGATATTAAGAAGCAAATAAAATTCTCGAAGTTTACTAAGGCTACACGGTATAGGACCTTCCAATTTATTATTCCCAAGGTTTACTTCAATGAGACTTTGGCTCGAAGAGAACATATCGGGGATAAATCCACTAAGACTGTTATCTTGAAGCCTTAGTTCCTGTAATTCCACGTTTACTAAGATCTCTTGAGGAATAATTCCTGTCAAACTATTTCCACTCAGATCTAATAGTATTATTTTCTCACACTTTCCCAGATAAGATGGAATGCTCCCATTTAAGTTATTCGATGAAAGATTTAAACTTTGAAGGTTTTGAAGACTTCCCAGTTGAGGAGGAATAACACCGCTGAACATATTTTGCGACATATCAAGCAGAGACAGGCTACTCCATAGACCAAGAACCGATGGTATATTTCCAGTTAATAAATTTCCCCTTATAGAAAAGTAAGAAACCCCGTTGTTTATATCCAAATCCGCAGGTATTGAGCCATGAAAAAGGTTGTCACTAAGAATAACTCTTGTAAGTGACTTACATTTACCAATCTCAACTGGAAATGTTCCATTGAATCGATTACCTCTGATTGCCAAGCGTGAGAGAATATTGCCCGTACATAAGCTTAAAGGAATTGATCCATGAAAATAATTTCCGGTTAAATCTACTCCGATTAATCCTGGAGAGTTTCTTTTCCCAAGATCGGATGGCACTTCCCCTTTTAGTGCATTGTGGGCAACATATAGGCGTGTTAATCTTGTCAAATTAGTAATCCCTTTCGGAATTACACCAATCAAACTATTGTTATACATCCCCAGTTGTCTTAGATTACTCATTCTCCCTATATTTTCAGGGATTTGGCCTTTAATTTCATTGTAATGTACATAAAAGATCTCAAGATAGTCAAGGTTACACATTTCAGGTGGGATAATTCCTCCAAGTAGATTTTCTTGAAGACTAATGTTTACAAGTGAAGTGCAATTTCCTATTTGAGAAGGAATTGGACCACTTAGCATATTCTCCGATAGCTCTAGAGTTTTCAAATTCGTGAGATTACCTATGGAGCTAGGGATCTGATTTATCAAAGTATTTCTAAATAATGATACAACTCTGAGCTCCCGGCACTGTCCAATCTTTTCTGAAATTGTTCCGTTCAGCCTGTTACTCGAGATATTAACATGTTTTAAACTATGAAGATCCCATAATGTTTTGGGTAATTCTCCTTCTAGAAAGTTGTCTGCGATATTTAATGTTTTAAGTCGGAAAAGACCCTTAAAGAATTCTGGTGCAATGTTTCCCCCAAAATGGTTTTCATATCCAGAGAAAGATGAAAGATTTTTGCAGTTGCTCAATGTAAGTGGTAGAGTGCCGGAAAATTGATTCTGAGAAATCCCGAGTTCAGATATTGAACATGCTAATGGAAAATCGGGTATAACCCCAGAAAATTTGTTTCTGCTCAAATCTAGAATTTGAATATTTGGAAGGGTTAATAATCCACCGGGTATTTCTCCGGTTAATGAATTATTATATAATTCAAGTGAATGGAGATTAACACAGAGGCCTACCTCACGAGGGATTGAGCCAGAAATAAAATTTGAACCCAAGTTGAATTTCGATAAATGCCTTGATTGGAAAATGTTCGGAGGAATCAGACCCGTAATTCCATTTTCATTTAGGTAAATTATTTCAAGTCGAGAACAGTTTCCTAACAGTGGTGGGATATTTCCAGTGAAGTTGTTTCTACTCAAATCAAGAGAGCGTAACTTGGGTAGATGGCAAAGGCTGGAAAAAGAATCGTTTATATTTCCCGTAATTCCAAAACCAGAAACGTTTAAAGATTGGATGTGGAAGTGAGTGTTCCGGTAGCAAGAAACTCCTTTCCACTCGCAGTGTGAAGTCGATTTATTCCATGGCAGGAGAAGCTGAGATTGTTTGGAAAGGCCATTACGAAAGCGGAGAAGGTATAATATAGATTCATTCGATGATTTTGATGATACTTGAGAAAGATATGGAAAGAAGAAGAAGAAAATGAAAAATATCCCAAACATCTTGAGAGTGGTAGTAACATATGGTTACTGTTTGTTTTTTTCTTTGAGATTTACTAATTTGAGAGCATTAGCATTTTGTCTGCTGACTAGCTTTTCGCATCGAAAATATTTACAAATGACACAATAGCGGTTCGCTTAACTTATGGTGATGTTAGTTGTCGTTCTTAATTTGTCACACAATGATGAATGCTTCTTTGTTTAAGAAAAAGATTCGTGCGAAAGACGACATTTGCTGATTGGTAAACCGTAGCTTTGTTATTAACTCTTCGTTTGTATATGAATAAAGCATAATTGCGACATACTTTAAAGTTTAAACAAATAAGACAGGCCTTAGAAAGTGTACAAATGCAAAGTAACACTTTCCATTTTTGGTGATTATCGCTTTATATTACATCAGCTGCCTAATGTAAATTCACAAAAAGTTAAAACAAAAGATGTGGGGAAAGATTAATTTTAGTTTTTGTCTCTTTATAAGCAGGATTAGTCTCTACTGTCTAGTAATTATGTAACGACTCGTAAATTCAATAGTTTATTATTAATTTTATTAAGGAAATAGTGATATTACGTTTTAGTGTGTTTATTTATTTGTGTGAGATATATGATAGTTTGGGGGTGATTGGTATGATATTATAAGTAAGTGGACTAGTGGAGTTAAATAATAAAAATATAAATAAAAAAACTAAACCTAACTTTATGTTAGGCAGTGAATACTATGCATATACGCATAATACATATTCATAAACACACACACATATATATATATACACACGCTGGAGAGATAGAACCCAGCGAGGGAGGGAGAGTTTTGTCCGGAGATCTTCGCTGGTAACGCCGACGATCAAGTCCAGAGAGTGACGTGCAAATTGTGAGTTTTTGGTTTTCTGGCAGTGGTGTATTTGGGTTTTTTTTGGGTTTCTACGTGGTCGCTTCGGAGGCTAATATCGAGGTCTTCGGGTGTCCGTTTTTCGCAATCAAATACATTTTCTTAATCTACTCGTCGATACTTATCTACCTGTGTAAGCCTGCTCCTCCGATTTTCACTTTTATAAAAACCTATTTTTTAAGATTTTATTAATAATCCGAATTTGGTCTTTTATATTGATTCGTGCCTTGTTTTAATTACATAATAGGAGCTGTTAAGGACTGTCTCTAGGCTGTCCAGAGTTTATTAGGTGGTACGACTCGAGTTTGGGAGTTTTTACAAACGAGCTCTCGTTTGTTTCGGTAAGGAGGAAGAATATGATTTCGCTTTAAAAGCGGGATTTATGTGTTGCTTGTTGCATGTTAATTTAGGTTCGGATATTGATATATGTTGTTATGGCAATTATGGTGGTGCAGTTGTAGTATAATAACTAATGATTTTGTATTTACTATGCTTAACATATAATTCGTGAAAATATGATATAAATTAAACCTTTGAGAAGTGTTGAAGGTGGTGGCAATGTGTATACATATGTGGTGGTATTGTGATTAAAATAATGTGTTTCAAGTGACATTCGATAATTAATTAACTATAACATTACAGTGTTGTGTATTATTTTCGACGTGTGGACTTTGCTGTTTTTTTCGTCCTTTAGGAGCTTTTATATATATATATATATATATATATTTATATATATATATATATATATATTTTCTGGGATTGTAGTACCAATGTGTGTGGGGTACCATTGTATGATGGGTCCCTGAGCAGTGGCTCTAAAGGTGGGTACATTGCACCATTATGGATTTAAGGATGAGCCCCGGAGGCTTACGGTGAGAGCCCGGAAACTTGCGCAAGTATTAGGTGTATCGGTAACATAGGGGTAGTGCCCTTAAAGCCGGCCCCATATCTCTAGTCACATACGGTAGTGTCAGCGTGTGGGTGGGGGTACCATTGTATTATGGGTACTTGAGCAGTGGCTCTAAAGGTGGATACGTATGTGAGCAATCCCGACTTGGTTTTCATTGAGTTTTATTTTTATTTTTATTATCATAATCTATTTATTTAAACCTTGTTTATTTGTTCAACTATTGCGAATGTGTGAGTTACTGAGATGGTTACGTTTCTCATAAAATTGTCTTGTCCTTATTTATCATGATAATATACTTGCCATGTTAGGATTGTGTGTGCATGCTTAGTAGCATGCGCCGCTTTTTAAGCGAGATTGTTTTCTTACCTCCTTTCTTTGTTTTCTGTACGTTTTGTTTTCAATCGACGTACAGGTGCCGACGTAAGCCGTGACGAAGCTTAGAGTGATTGCTAGTGGCTCAGTTAACGGATTACACTTGATCGTGTGCACGTTAGACTTTTTATTCATGTTGGATTATTCATTTAGTTGAGCCATGTTGGCCTAATAAGTGTTATCGCGAGTTGTTCGTTATTTGCATACAAATACTTTATTCGTACCTCATTTATTTTGACTATATGTTATGGAGCTTGATGGTTAGCTGGGTTGGATGTGACATTTTATCTTTGGATTGATTTTTAGAAATATCGCGATTGGCGAGTTTTAATTATCTATATCATGTTGTTGAACAGGTTGATTTTTGTGGAAACAAATAGATACGTAAAGGTCATGCCGAAATTTCTATAAATCATTTTATTAAAATTGCTTTCTTTTCGTATAGTCACATTTGAGCGTTGTTGGCTACCCTTAGGCCAATAGTGACTCAAATATGACTATCGGCATGTCCTGAATGATCCGTTTAGTTTTTATTTAGTATGTTGTCGAATGCTTCCGCATATTTTGTTATTTAAACCTTTTTCTTTTAAATAATATTCACTACTTGGGTTTATCCAAATCCGGGACGTGACAAATTAAGTCTCTATGGAATTTATATGTTTTAAAGAACTAAAGAAAGTCAACGTCCTGGATTTAACTGTTTGTCTGAAACTGTTTTTGACCCAGAAATTTTAAATGGTGAATAACTATAACTAGTTACATAAATATAGATATACATAAAATTATTAAACTTTTACATTTTAAGAGTTTCTATGATGCAATTAAACCAGACCATTTATGAAACATAAGGGAACTGAATCAACTGATTAGCTACAAGTAGAAGTTCATAAAATTACATTTACACCCAGAGTTCTTTAATTTATACTCAAAACTACTCCAATTTTAAACCCCGCTCTATAAATCTGAAACCGCGAAATATAACTGTTTCTTGGCATAGCTCAACTGACCACCACCGTTTCTAGCTCCCGCCTCTGCCTGAGCACGCTCCGTTTGAGCTGTAAATAGTCTCCTCCTCCTCTGGGTCTCTAGATTGTGTTTTCAATGTCCGTATTCTGGATCGCCGTGGCGAAGCTAACGAGTTCATCAGTAGGTTTTGGGGAAAAAGGGAGCTACGAGGCGTTGAGGTGTCGATTTCCACTTCTTTTGTTCTATCACTACGCTCTGATGCCTCTTCTTGCTGTTTTGTTTCGAATGATTGAACAAATAAATGTTACTAATACTAGTATGTGTTTATAACTACTTATGGGTATTTCTATACACAAATGATTGGGAGAAATAATGTATTTCTATGAACAAATAGGTGTTAATAATGACCTTGTCTAAAAGTTTCGATATTTTGTTTCCTTAAGTAGCTTTTGGCCCTTTTCTTAGCACAACCTTATATATGATATAGGATGTTGATAAAGAGAAAGAGAGAAAGGACTGAAACCTGGTGAGAAGAGGCGTACGCAATAGTTCTTTCGCGTTTAAGTTTAGCGTCTTTGAATTTGTGGCGGTGAACTACATCTGCTGTAACACTGCTAGTGCTATGTCGGAACTGTATTTTCAAATTTGATATGAAAAGATAGTATGACATCAAAGCTTAGGTACAGAAGTAGCTTGATAAATCCTTAGGTAGATGCAGTCTATAGAAATGTTAAAACTACATAAATTTAACCCATTGTTGAAATTTGTGTATATAAGCTTAGAGTGTGTATACTGTTACCTAAGTTTATTACCTCTATTAAATTTAAACCGCTTTTTATTTAGGTATATATGTTTTCATGTCTCCAGAAATGATTCTGTAGAACATTTTCATGTTTCATTGATATTTTTTGGGGGGGACAAATCGCAATCTATAAATGCAAGCTTTATTTTAGACCATAAGCTGCCTTGTTTGTTACGTACATCGGATTTTATATCTGCTATTTGCGAGAATTGTTTGAGAGGACTAGCATTGCAATCGGTGCTTAGTCTCTTTCTTTGATAGCAAACTTGGCTTTGAACCCTCAAGAGAGATTGCATATACCGCAGAGTCGTTTTGGCTCGTTTTCGGACAATGTATCCCCTTATAAAAGCTTGAAATTTCACCACACCTTTTAGTGCTTGCAGAGCTCTCCTCGCCTACAAACAAAATTGTACAAAGTAAAAAAAAAAACTGAATTCATGATTAGCTAAACTACTTTCTACTTTGTACCTTTGTTGTCTAGAATAATGCTGTTCTTAATACAACTCAGCTACTTATATTAATGCACATCATAATGATAAGCTCACAAATGTGTTTATGGTTGCAACTGGAGAGCTTAACGGCTACTAGGACTGCGGATTTGAAATTTCAATGTCCTTCAAAGAATCACTATTTTGTTATTGTTTGTTTTAACTTTTAAATGATATAATATTTGTGGTACACAATTCGTCTAAAACTGTCCACTACTCTCTTACTTATACCCCAAATTCATTTTAGAAGTTCCTCAAATGATACTGCTATGCTTCGCAAAAATAAATCTATGCCTAGTATGTAATTTTCTCACCAAGTAGCCCCTAAAAGCACTCTGGATAGCAACAGCAGCATAATATTCAACGAATATAGTTGAAGGTGTAGCGAGCCTTACGACCTCCACAGCAGCGTGAGCTGATACAATTGCCGCAGTCGCTGCTGACGTGGCCATGGCCATCGCAAATGATAGGGTTTTTTGTGCCTCTTCCTCATTGAAATTAGATAATCTATATTGTAATTGCCTCTGGTCGGTGCTTTTCCTTGTCGTTCTAGAATTACAAGGACTATCTATTTCTCCATTTTCTTTGTGCTCTATTCTTCTTTCCTGAGGCTTGCTGAATATCCATCTTCTTTTCTCCCTTTTCTACACAAATTTTACAAACACCTCCTAGAGAATATGAATAGGTGACCAGCACCGAATTGGGGCATTATGAATCTTAAGATAGATATAATGCTAATAACAAAAACTACTAAACTAAATAATTACCTTGTGATACTCCTCTTCTTGCTCACACCTTTTCTCGCTTCCGATAGAGGGTGATCTCAGTGCCCTCTTGACCGCACTCAACCATGATCTACCTCCCATTTTCCGAATACAAGTAGTGGTTAAGAGCAAAAGGAAACAGTGGAAGTTTTTCTATGATCCTTTTAAATGCTAGAAATAGATATTTAATGAAAAATGAGAACAGCAACAAAGAAAAACATTGAGCTAAACAGACAATTCTGCCTATGTATGTATAAATGGACATTTCTTTTGCTTTTTTTTGACACAGCCATGTGCTCTCATTGGCATATGAGAGCAGTATGTGTGTAAGGTACTAAAAAAACTAGAGAAAAAGAGCGATGGGCCTGAAATTATTGTTTGGTTTTGTTTTCTGGGAAAATAAATGAAGCTGAAAAACTGTTTTTCATGGCTTCATGTGCAAAGACTAAGGTGTGTTTGGAATATACAAAATTGATGGGAAAATGAAAATGATTTTCCGAGAAAACATTTTCTTGTGTTTGTTTGCATAAGAAACCCAATGGAAAAAAAAACAAAAGAAAATGAGGGAAAACTTTGTGTGTAGAACGAAATAAACCATTTTACTTCCAAAAGTGGGAGGAAAATGAAAACTAATGGGAAAATCGGGACTAGCTACCTCTCTTTCCCAATTTTTTTCTTTCTTTCTTTTCTATTCATTTCTCAACCTTTCAAATACATGACCTGGAAATGATTTCAAGTTAATTTCCTTTGGTTTTACTTTATTTCCTTTTTCTTTTCTTTTCCGTAACAATTTCCGGGTTCCAAACACATCCTAAAAAGGTTATTTTCCTTGAGAAAGAGAGAGTTGGAGGAGTGGTTATGTTCTTCGGTTCTGTGGATTGATATCAACAAAAAAATAAAAAAACAAGACCGCAATTTTGTAAGTTTTATAGTAGGGAGAATAATTTTGTTGTCATTCTCTTTTCCACTGCTTTTCTGCCGGAAATAGTGAAACAAACATCTTTGTCTTTGATATTATCTTATCTTTTCTATACGTAAAAATGTACATTGAAACTAGAGAAAATTAAGGTACTGAGACCTGGAGTGATTCCGAAATGAAACTAACTACTTTGAACCGATTTGCGGTTGCCAAAAAACTATTTTGGCTGTAGAGTTCTCGTAACAAAGTGCACCAGTTCAAATTCTCTTCTCTCTGTAAATATTAGTTTTTTAAACCATTGTGTTTCCCTTCTAGCACTTCTCTTAATGTCTTTGTAAAAGAGGTATACTGCAAAATATATGGTGGATTTCGACTTTCGAGTGACAATATAGTCAAGTGTATTAACATGTGATATCCCTATCCTTGTTTATTTTTAAAGAAAGACACTGTGAAATCAGTGACAAATTGCTCAAATAAAAATATGATGTCGTTTCGGTGGCACTTTCAACTTATGAAAAACACCATACATAATTAGAGACGATGTTAGGGAGTTCTAAGATGCTCGATGTAAAGCTGAGATTTTCTTTTGAACAAGCATGAAAGTACAATCTTAATCCAAGGGCATAAGAACAATTTGGGGTAAAAAAATTCATTAAAAGTTTGAACAAATATCGAAGAAGTGAAAAATGGAACGTGAATCATAAAGAGTCTCAGCATTAACGAAAATGTGAAAATCAGATTTTCTCAACTAACTGGAATCAGTTAGAAAACATCCGCGACAAAATACAGTACCAATAATTTTGCAACCAATTGCATTGCGAACGTGACAAAATGCGGTACCCACCATCTGTGACAAAGCCTACTATAGAAACCGTAACAAAAAGCACCGAGCAAGTTACTAAACTAAAATCCTCCATTTTTACGCTCCCAATAACCCCACTCTATAAAGTCTACTGATACTGGGCAACAGACATAACCAACTAATTTACCAAAAGTGCCACGAGTACCTCATATGTCTTCCTATCTATGTATATGTAAATATGGCAGATAATCATAATTAGAATATTCAGTGTTTGGATGGGTACACCATACACGAGTATTATCATTGCATGATTTGCATCGATGGACGAGGAGAAGCACAGGGCCGAACCGGTGTCTTCGATGGGCTTACCCTACATATATAACAAAATAGTAAATAAATAAGCACTGTCCTACTGTATTCCACATCAGGCTATCCATGATAATTTCATTCACCATCATTTCTTAATTTCTATACTAACCTGGAGTAGATTATTTAAGCTATTTTTTACAGCTCTCTTTCAAAAAAAAAGTGACATCACGTATAGTAATATTCTCTTGCAATTAGCAAACCAGCAGATTGGCTTATTCTCACTTACACCAAAAGATATAGGTTTAATAATATCAGTTTTCTCCTGTGAACATCACCAGAAGTGTAAAGAAAAAGATACAAACCTATAGGTAATTACAATGATTCAAAAATGGTAGGTCGTGAGCAAAATCAAAACTTGTATGTAAGTTGGTATAGAAAATTATAAATATCCCAAGGAAATGGACATAAACAAGTTAATATTTAGCTATGGACCAACCTTATGGGCAGTGATCCCAGAACAGCACCACTACAGTTTAAAGCAGCAATTGCACTCTTAGCCTGCAGAAAGAAAAAGTTACTTAAACATAAAATCTCGGCACAAAGTTCCTTGATTTAATCAGTTTGACAATTCTAAAGACAGATTTTTTCCTAATAGTTTGACACACATCTTACAAGTTACAGGAGAGTTACGTATCTAACATGGTATCCGAGGAGATGAGAGAATCCTCCAACAGAGGAGAGAATCCTCCAACTGCCTCCGTTTTTAAACACTACATTACCCTGTTTGGGCACACAATTTAAGTTCTTTAATGCATTATATAATTCTCAATTGAATGGATTAGAAATAACATGAGAATATAAATGATAATGGTGTAAATGCCCGTCCATATATTAATCATTTACTTTATCAATGCCTAAATGATGTGGGAATAATTCTCAACAAATACCACCTGAAAATAGGACTACATTATCCAACGAGTCTAGTTTGACTCACATCAAATGTCAATTAGATTAGTAGCTTCCCTTGTTTACTTTTTTAGTAAACAATTCAAGAACATTAAAAAGGTGAAGAGTATCGTGATACCAAGGCTAATAGAGCACCAATGGCAAAGTACAAAGCTCTAATGGGACATATTTCACGACGTATTACGACAGGAATTAAGGCGAAATTTAAAATAGACTACTAGATACATCTGAAACTTCAAAATAAAAAAGAGTTAACTTAGTCATTAGTCCACAAGTAAAAGGTAATTATATTAAAGAAAAGTAGTACTATCATGCTCTAAAAATAAATTTTAGGAGACAAAACATACAAAACCAATCTCAATATAAGGATATAAGCACATAACTTTTAACCTCATGGTGTAATAAGACAGGGATTTTGCAACCAATTACTCCAGGAAAGAGATGAAAAGGAGTAGAATGCATTACTTGTGAAACATGTAAGAATAAAGCATCACACACGTTCAAACATACAAAGCTAATAAAAAAAGGTGAGCTGCTTGTACTTACCCTTACAAACTCGACAAAAGCAATACGAGAAGAATGATGATAATTACCAAGCAACCTTAAGCGGCGAACCTATAAGCAAGATGGATATTTCGGTGAATATAGTGAAAATTCGAAATAATATTTCAGATTTGCCATAAAGCAACCATGCACAACAAACCTCTCCACATATAGAATCAAAGAAGAGTTTAACTTCCGAATGAGTAACCTGCATTAGCAATTAAGTAACAAGTAGTCATATCAGAATTTCATCTATATGATGCCAATAAGAAGCAATTACAAGATTTAATAGCACTACCTTCTTATCAATGTGTGTGCAATAAATAGTTCTCGAACACATCTCTCGCTCATCTTCAGACTGAACCAAATAGAAAACAAAAAACACTTAAAAAGTAATCTGCATAAGTAATCCTTTTTTATGTGATTGAAATTCACACAAAAATATGCAAGCCGAGAGAAAAAAATTCTCACCCTGGGCAAAAACGCCGCATTGACAGGTGTGATGGCAGTTTTAGCAGGCGCTACCCTTACTGGGTAAAAACCGAGCATAGTCCCAGTAAGCCTCATTGCATTTCTTGCACCCTCTGCAGATAATCAGTTGTTTTAGCCAACTAGGATAGTAATATGAACATCTACATAATATCTTGCTAAGAATGGTTTAGTCAGTTTCATATTCGGTTTCTATGACGCTCTTTCCGTATTTGTGTCGCAGCCTAACAAATTTTCTAGTAATCTCAACCTATCATTTTTCTGCTTTTGTATACAAAGATAAAAACTAGCCATAACTTTGGGACCAAACTTAAGAATTAGTGATAGAATAATGTGTAAAATATAAAATATTTGGTTTTTGTTACTAGGTAGGGCCAGCTTATGGATTTTTTTTCTATTCGCAGAAACTTAATTCATTAGTATCAAAGTAGACTTTTTGTTGGTTTAAAATACCAGCCAAACTAAATATAGGCCAACATACCCTCGTCAGTGAACTCGATGAAGGCAAATTTGAGAACAGAATTAGGGTCACCGCATATACGACAGTCGACCACCTTCACCCAAGCATATTTGAGAAAAAAAGGAATTAGTTAGGATCGTAATATTCAGCTTCAAAACATAAAATGGTATTTGTGTAACATCAGATCGTACGAGTTGTACCTGTCCACAACCAATAAAGATAGCTGCAAGTTGTTCTTCTGTGACCTATATTAAAGCAAAAAAACAAAACAAACGCAAACAAATATAAGAACTACAGTAATATGATCAAAAAATTTAAAGAGAATAGGGGATTGCTGAGTTGCAGCTTTTCATATATGATCAAAAAACTGAAAATCTCATTCTTTTTAAACTGAAAAAACAAATTCAGCCAAAGCTTTTAAGCAAGCTCGGAGCTTGGAAGCTAGAACAGAACACGTCCTAACATATGAAATTTGACTATTTTACCTGATGGTCAATTTCGGAGACGCAAACGGTCCTCCTAACTATTTCATCGAACTGTCCCTGACTAGTAAAGTTATTTATCCTCCTCTTGCCCTGACGAAAGTTCGTCTTCTTCTAAAATAGATACATGATAATAAACCAAACCCGTAATAAAAATTAACACCTTCTCATATTAACTTATTAAAAAGCACTAATAATCAAAACCATCTCTCTTATAGGTTTACACAGAAGCGAAATTCAATAGTAAATAAGCAAACAGTCCTACATTCTTTGCTTTCCATTTCTCTAAAATTCAACAAATGCGGCAATATTAAAGGGTGGTATCTTAACAGTCTCATATGTGGGCA
This sequence comes from Primula vulgaris, assembly GCA_963920805.1. Classification (NCBI taxonomy): domain Eukaryota; kingdom Viridiplantae; phylum Streptophyta; class Magnoliopsida; order Ericales; family Primulaceae; genus Primula; species Primula vulgaris. The sequence continues at coordinate 433,312 of OY987214.1, read as the reverse complement.
AAGAAGCAAATAGCAACATTGAACTGATTTTTTTTATATGAATTCACTCTCATAGGAGTAATTTCAGTTGCAGAAAGTTTGAAATTTGTGTAGCAGCACATGTCATTTTCAATATACGAGGTTCGAATATTGAAGTAAAGAGCTTTAGTTTTACCACCCTCATTTTCATTTTCAATACCCATGCCTTATATGAGAGCAAAATAGTACTGATTTTTTAGTAAATTATAGAATTTATTTTAACAAGTTGGTCATTGCATAGTTTTTATTTTAATACTCTAGCAAAAGCAAAAAAGAGCTGCACAACTCACAGAGAAAGTAAATGTGGCATCGAATAGTTTAAAATTTCTTGACTTCAAAAAATCATATTTTTGTTGAATAAAAAAATACTCCTCCAAGTCACAAATTTTCAAATCTTTGATTTCAATCCAATTCCACTACCAACAGAACTGCTTAACAAAAAAAAAATGAACAGAGGAAAACACATCAATAAGTTCCAATTTTCTTGACATCTTTTTCCCTCTTATCAGAATCTCAGATCATCTAGTTCATTGTTTTTTTTCTTCAAGGAATTTTTTCGTCCCTTTTGACTGCAGATCTTAAGTAAATAAGTTGGCTTATTTTTCAGGCTTAAGAAAATTAGTTTTCAACCAGCACAAAATTTCTAAATTTCCCAAGGCTAAAACCCAAAGAAACAGCTTTCAATATCCCCAACCAAAAACAATGCAGATTGTAAGCAAAAAAGACAAATTTAACAAACAAATTAAGCTTAAAAGGCGCACCCAAACAAGTAATCTACTTAGCTTAGTACGAAAAATTAAACAACATTAGGGCAATGCAAAGCTAACACAAAAAAGCGAGTTAAATAAAAAAAGGTGCAATCAAACAAGCATTTATTGCAAAAAATGTAAACAACATTACAAAAAGCAAGAGCATATATTTACATATAGATATATAAGCAGCTTCAAAACTAAAAAGATGATGAACTTAAAAGCTACAACCAAACAAGTCCTTATTACCAAAACCTGAACAACATCAGGATAAAGCAAGACCTATTTATAGTAAAAGGAAAACTAGTTCATTTAAAAAGCTTAAAAGTAAGATATATATATATATATATATAAGCTTAAGAGCTCAAAAAAAAAACTTTAGTTTAAAAAAATATAAGCAGCATTTAAAAAGTTAAAATGTAAGATATAAATAAATATATAAGCTTAAAAGCTCCAACCAAACTTAGTGCCAAAAACTGAAAGCAACACTAAATTAAAAGCATTAACCAAACAAGTCACTAGTACCAAAACTTGAAGAAAATGAAGATAAGGCATGGGTATATATAGTACTGTTTTTTTGAAGTAAAAATACCAACTAAACTAAAAAAAAAAGGGTTTAGTTTTTAGTATGTTCATAAACAGTAGTTCTAATTATAATACAAAATACAAGTAATGTAAATACATTAATAAAGTAAGTTAACCCACCCTTGTGTGGGGAAAGGCATGATGAATAATAAGAGCATTGTTGTTATTAATATTATTATTATTATTATTATTATTATTAGTTTGTTGTTGGCAATGGTGCATGAATAATGTATCATCACCACCACCACCACCGTAAACGTATCGATCAGACGGTGTAAAAAGGCGGTTTCTAGAGATAGAAAGGCGAGGAACAAACTCCTCCGCCATCGGGTTAAGCTTCGATAGTATCGCTTCCAACTCACGAATTTTACTCTCCATTAAACTTGCTTTTTTTATTTATTTATTATTTGTTGTAAGATATTATTGGACTATTGGGCTTGTACTTTATGGGCCCAAGTGGGCTTGTAACCCTATCCCTCTATCTATATAAAGAGGGTTAGGGGTCTTCTATTTGATGATTCATTCATACATTATGATTAATAAAGTCTCCCTTATTGTTGTCTCTCATACATCTCTCTATATCTATACATATCTCTATATATATCTATAACGAGCTAATATGTCACACAACATTATTATTATTATTATGGGTTTTATGGTTAAAGATAGAGAGTTGATTGCATTTGTAGTAAGCATATGAAGATCAAAAAGGGAGTTTATTTATTTTAATTTTATTTATTTTAACCTGATACTACTATACTACTTTATTTTAAGCTGATACTATAAATAATAATAAATAAAATAAAGTAATATTAGTAGTACACACATAGAGAGACATATATATATATATATATATATATATATATATAGGGTAAAATGCAAATAACCTCCTGGAACTATGGGTCCTTTGCAAATAACCCTCAAAACTATTACTTCTTCCAATTCACCCTCATAAACTATCCAATTTTTGCAACTAACCCTCAGTTCTATCTTTTAAATTATATAACTTTATGCACGACAGTGGTGGAATTATGATTTATATATGGGTGGGACAGAATTATATGTATACACTATTTTGTAATATGGAGGTGATGAAATACTATAATCGTTAACTTTTCAGTAAAAATACATGATTTTTTTTTTTGTGTTTTTCATAATATGTGGGGTGTTTTAGCCTATTTTAGCTCGTAACTAGATCCTCCCCTGATGCTCGAATGATCTGTTTTTGTTGTTTTTTCATTTATTATAACCACTTATTTCGATATTCGTGCATATCAAGTAGTAATTTTTTATGGAATGGCAGAAAAAAAAATAGTATTAGTTTTTGTTACGAAAACAATATTTTCTCATATTAAGTCTGTACTGATGGTATTTTACTGTAATCGGTATCTTAATTCATGTGAATTGACAAACTACATATACGAAACAAATAATTATGTAAAATAAACAAAAAGTTATGTCATTTTTAATACTAAATTAGGGGTTAAATGCAAAAAAAATGATACTGGCTGAAATAATTAATAGTTTATGTGGATTATTTTCAAATATCCCATGGTTACATGGTTATTTGCATTTTTCAAGGGATCTTCCGTAGACTGTCCCTCGAGATTTTGGACTTTACTAAAGTCCAAATTCTACACTGATACATTTCTATTTTTGTACTTTTTAATTTTATTATTTTTTTTTACCTTTTTCTTAAAGCTACAATGCAATAATATGATTTACTCCTATAGTAACTCTTTTTTAAAATAATAAAAAAAAAAAAGTGAAAGAAAATACTCAATTTTACTTGTATACCATGTGTGTCCAACTTTGTTGACATTACATGACAACAAATAACGATTTAGTTACCATATCATCTGTTATTGTTCAAAACCATGTACCATAGTTGCTAAGATGAGAAACGGACAAATTTTGTAAAAAAAAAAAAAGTTTAGACATGAAATGATGGGAAGCAGGAAACGAGAAACGTGATTCTTAAAAGGAAGGATAAACGAGTTTCTCGGCAACTATGATATGTAAAACAGATTAAAAACGCGTTTATATACTAATCTTATGTTTATTTGAAATTATATATAATTGGTGGGTATGACTTATGAGTAGGTATGGGCGTGACATGATCGATAAACTACACACAAATAAAAACGCATACAAATGCTAATAAACCGATTTGTTGTTCTTTCCTAAGACGTGTGGTCCAACGCCAAAGTCGTCACCGCCTCTCATGGATGACGATCTTAATAATATTTTGATTGCTACTATTTCTTATGTTTTAACTTTCCAACAACACATAGGTGCTTGTTTTGACCTTCGAGACGCTCATTGTAATCTTCTATCCCGATATACATCTATCAATTAATCGCCGCTATAACGCTATAGTCGAGACATTTGTATGAGACCTGAGAATAGGCTTCCACCCAAAACGCTAAAAATGAACAATAATACATCTTGATTGATATGAATCGCATTTCTTTCTAATAATGTAAAGGAATTAATATCTTTTTTAGCTAGTAGTTTATATGACTCTAGTTCATAAATTGTGTGTGAACATGATGATTTTGGACAACTATTAATTACCATCTCCATTAATACGATATTCATCTGTGTTAGCTGACAACCATTAATTAATTATAATAGGGGCAGCTAATCATTAAATAATACAAAGGCTTAATTAGAGAGTAATGATGAGAAACCGTGAGTTTTTTTGCCATGAAAGCAAAATATAAGCGGCCTATTTGACTAGTATTTCCTTTTTTGGCCAATAATTGTTTATGTTGAGGCAATTGTAAAGTAGTAAGTCAGATTCTGAACAAACATAAAACCAGGAAAATATTTGTCCATATTATTAATTGTTGTACCATCTCACCCAGACCACGCCTAATTTCACTTCCCCATAATTTCTAAAAACCTACATTTTTCAAAATATTGATTCATTGTGAAAATTGGATATAATTCCATATATGGATAAGTGTTTTTTTATTTTTTATTATTATTTTCAAACCTTTAAATGAGTTCAATGTCAGTATTGTTTAGTTTCATAAATTTAGCTGGTCTATGCGTGTCTTCAAGTGCAACAGGAATTGTCCCCCATAATTTGAGATTTGGTTCACAAATTTTGAAATGCTAAAATAGGTTTTGATTTAATGTAGATTTTATTGTATTAAAAATCACAAACTGCACAATGTATGAGATACATTATTGAGATAAGAAAGAGCAAGTTTTCTCTAAGTAAACATCATATTTGAGTACTTATGATATGATCTCATATTTAGTTGACTTTATCTATGATTGAAATATTATTCAGATGCTACAAGTTATCATTACTATTAGTTACTACTATATATTGTTCTTCTCTAACTGTAATATTTATGTTAATATAAATATATAATGGACTATCCGACCAGTGCTTCACAAACAAGGCAAATAGGGGTCCTTCGTGCATGGACACAGGATATTCCTCAAATTTTTGCATAAGAATAATGTGTATAGCAGGGGTATGCCTCACGAAACCGTCACAGATGATGCGACGGAATCCCGTGAGGCCTGGAAGTGTTAAACCAGGGAGGTTTAGGTAGGAGTCGCGAGTGAGCATGAATGGTCTTTGGATGGGAGTATTCCACACCTTTATCGAAACCATCGTTAATACGAAAGGAGTTATAGGACATATACCAATATACCATCATGGGCTTGATTTTGGTCGAAAAGAAGGATGATACGATATTATTTATGAAATGTGGTGGCCATGTATGATCCAGACTACAACTTGATTGTTGAGATCAGTTGATTATGTGATCTTTTATGAAAATGTAATCGGGATGCGAATCAATGTGTTGATATTGTAATTACTGTAATAAATACAACTTGATTGTTGAGACTTGAGATCAATTCGCCAATCGGGAAAGAATAATTTTCGAACGAGTATGGGAGTGAGTTATCACAGTTATTGCTTTAAGACTTAACATGAAGAATAGATAATTAGCGCATGCTCTCATTTTGTTTATTTTATTTTTTCACTGTACCATATTTGTATTCGAAAAACCTGAACATTTTCTTGTATTCAAAACAATGTTATACCGTTGTTTTTATACCAACATTGTTCAAATCCAATTTTATAATTAATAATGGATAGATCTCTAAAAAAATTCACGATTTTAAGAATGCATCTTTATCGGACAACTTAGTCAATTTTTATGATCAAACTAACGAGAACACCTACTTGATTCTCGAACAATGTCATGCTGTTTTTCACTCAAACAGTGTCCTAATCCACTTTTGTAAATCGAGTTGGGTAAATCTCTAAAAAATACACTATGAACAAATAAATAAATAAATCGGACACCCTAGTCAATGTTCATGGCATTTCACATTTCCAAATGGACTAAAAAGTTACACAATTTATAATCTAGTCATTTGATTTTGTGTTGAAGCGACACATCTAACTATTACACTAAGTGGATTTTAAATAATAATACGTTATTCGTCACTTTGACATGTAGTTGTCCATCACCACTAGTCGTACCGTGACGGTGGTGGCCGGAGGTGGCAGATCGACAAACAGACAAAGCGAGTGAGAAAGGTGACGGTACTAGACGAATAACTGATAGCCGACAGTAACGACTGTGACCGAAAATGGTGGCCGGCACGACACGGCAAGTTCGCCGATCCAACTAGTAAAAGGGGTGTGGGTTTTTGCTCTGTTTTAAAAGCCTAAAACAATTTATAAAAAGTGAAGATAATCCTTTTTTTTTATAGAAAAATTGTAATCTAAAACCCAATTATAGTTTAAAATAGTATCCCTTAAAACTAATATTGGAATAGTTATAATAAAACAAAAACAAACCCATATGAATAAATTCGATTTGAGAACTCAAAATAAAAACAAATAAATATATTTAGAGAGAGAGAGAGAGAGAGAGGTTCGTTGGTTGATCCCCACGCAAGATTATCAAATTCAATTATTAGGTAAAATAAGTAAGTGTTTTCTGGTAAAATTCATTCTATAATTTTTTTATATTTATTATCATTCTCTATTTTTCATAATTTGTTTAATTGTTTCTGTACAACACAAACCCTCGATCGATGATTATAAACCTTAATTGTTTATTTATTTTAATATATTTTTTCTCTATCTATATCTCTGTTATGTATCTGAATTACGGCTCTGATCGATTTTTTCGGTTTTATCTGAGATTGGTATTCGGTCAATTAAGGGCTCGTTTGGCAATTGGTATCAAATTTTGTAGTCAAAAAGTGCTTTTAAAAACCAATAAGAAAAAAAAAATTGCTTAAAAAAACGTGCATGTTGTGTTACTGTAAATTATTTGTACTTATTAGTAACTTATATGTTGTTTTTATTGATATGCTGTAGATATATAAATATATTCTATTGGAAAGTTTTTGTTTTTAGAGAATTTGATGTGAAAAAACTCTAAACAAAATTGCAAATTGCTAGCTTCTCTGCTTTTTAGCTTTTTTTGTCCCAAAAGATAGCTTTTTTGTCTCAGAAGCTAGCTTTTTAAAAGCTAAAAAAGCTGACAAACCACACGCCTATGGATTTTTTTAATCAAAAAGCTAAAAAAACTAAGTAAAAAAGCTGTTAAGTTATTTTGTTTGAATAATCCTAGATTCAAAAGAAATGAGATTTTCTGCTTTTATTGCTTAAATACTAGATTAGAAGCCAATTTGAGAAAAAATAAAATAAAACGGGGGGTATTTATTTTGTTTCAGCTCTTATTTGTAGAAAGAACACTTGTTTTGGGGGACTAAATTGCACTCGGTGATTTTAAGGGAACCAGTGTGAAACTTATGCTTAGTTAGAAGTGACTAACCAAATGGAATTGAAAAATGCAAAAGGTGTTTTGAGTTTTGGAGAAATCAAAAGGGTGTTTTGGTAGTTTTTTGAAACGCCCCCTTTTTTTTATCTTTTATACACGGAATATCATTGATACTGGTGATAATTGTGAGAGCTGCTTTACATTTTGGACTTGCGGATTGTTATGTGTTTATGTTAATAAGAGCAGTAAGTTAGGTGTTGGTCAAAGACTCAAGAATAGCTTAACACATGTGAACATGCCATGCCGACTTCTTTTAGTTTTATGAAAAGGTTTGTTATGTGTTAAATAGCTTGATTACACGAGGGCATGGTTGGATTTGTTAGTTTTAGGATGTAAAACTACTCTAACTTCATATTAGCACCCAATCAGGACTTTGTAATATGTTTTACGTGACTTTTACCCCCCCCCCCCGAGCAATCCCATATCGTGTTTGGTCGAATTTCTTTCTCCTTGGTCCAGGTTTACACTTTTTTAAGAAAGTGAACATGATCTGTTTCTCAATGTTGTACCACCATTTTATCGCATATTTTTTTTCATTGCGTCAACAGTTTTAAGCAAGATCATACACTTTTCCGGGTTTTTTTAATTGGGAGCATAAAATGAAAAAGTTGTATCCACACTACCTGTGGCTGATATCTACTTCATGAAGTATGCATCTGAAGAACATTCGACTTGTTGAAAAGTCCTGCATATATTTCAAACATCATGTTTTTCATACGCCTAAAAGTTCCGATTGAGGTACAATAAATAGGTAAAAAACCACCTCACCTAATGACAAGATGCTTTCTTTATGATAGATCGCAAGCACTTGGGAAATTTTGAGCTTTGCAATCGTGCATAGGGATTGTAAATGGGAGTGGAACCCACTTGGTGTTTTGGTTTTTTGTATAACTGGAGGTGCTTGCTCATCCCAGAGGATATCAAATGCAATTTTTTTTTGATGAGGATAACGAAATTATTATTAAATAATAGCTGTGGAGTATCATGCAGCATATGAGCATGGGAATGCAAATTTTATTTCAGTAATTTATAGCTCTGGAGCATCTTGGAGCATTATAAGCAATGGAGTTTGGAGCACAGCTCACTTCAGCCGTTGCTCTCTTGGTTTGATTCATAGTGTTTGTTTTTATTATAATTAATTTTATGCTGTTTCCGATTGTGCATATGATTTAAAAACCTAGTACCCACGGTAAGCTGTCAGAACTCTGAACTGTTGATTTCATAGAGTAATTCTTATTTTCTGTTATTTTTCTGCAGCAGAGTGTTCAAAATGAGTGGGCGATTTTCCCGAACGATATACGCTGGTAACCTGCCAGGAGATATCAGGGAGTGGGAAGTTGAAGATCTGTTCTATAAGGTCTGAATTTTATTGTAATTTTTGGCATTTGCTACTGTTTATATACAAGGTGAAGGAGTATTGCCTTCCTGATTCATTCTGCTATTTTTTTCCCTGTTAAACAGTATGGTCGTATATTGGATATTGAGCTGAAGATTCCACCAAGGCCTCCTTCATATTGTTTTGTGGAGGTATTTATTCTCTCTAAAAAAACTTTTCATTCGGCTTGGCAAGCAGTGTAATGAGCAAATTTCTAATTTCTCAATTATTTGTAGTTTGAGAATGCTCGAGACGCTGAGGAAGCAATCAGGGGCCGAGATGGTTACAACTTTGATGGTTGTCGCTTAAGGGTAAAAGAGAATTTAGCAATCCGATGTTTTCTCTTGCAGTTACAATGACCCCTTTTGATTTTCGGGTCTCGAACATGTATTTTTACAGGTCGAGCTTGCTCATGGAGGTAGAGGACCATCATCTTCGAGTGATCGTCGTGGTAGCTACGGTAGTGGTGGTGGTGGCAGCAGCAGAGGTGGTGGTGACAGTGGCCGTTATGGGATCTCGCGTCATTCTGAATTTCGCGGTAAAATTATTAATTGCCATATATACCGTGTGTGTATATATATATGTATGTTTATGTAGGTATGTATATATCATATTACTGGTCTAGGCACTCGTAAAGAAATCTGATTGTATATATTCCTTTAATCTCAGTTATTGTACGTGGGCTTCCATCTTCTGCCTCTTGGCAAGATTTGAAGGTATGTGTAGTCTGTGGATAACTTTTTTGTGCTCACTTTTCTCGATCATAGTTGTAACGAATTTGAAATGATGATGTTCAGGACCACATGCGAAAAGCTGGCGATGTGTGTTTTGCTGAAGTGTCACGTGGCCGTGAGGGTAATTCTATTCTCTTGTTATTTATCTGTTTTAACTTTTAGCCAAACAAACAGGGGAATACTGTTTTGAGTGATCTGATTGATATCTGAGATGTAATCATGTTTTGACATTTAATTCAGGAACTTTTGGTTTGGTTGATTACACCAATTATGAAGACATGAAATATGCGGTAAGTTGCGATCCTTGCTTTATTGTGGCCCAGTTTGTTAAAATATTGTTTCTACATAGACAAAACTTACTTGACTAAAGAAACTGGTGCTTTTGTTGTCGCCCAGATTAGGAAACTCGATGACACAGAGTTTAGGAATCCATGGACGAAAACTTACATCAGGGTAATTTGCTGTTCTTTCTTTATCTAATTTTTTGGTCATCGTGAAGATCATAACCAAACTGTTTGCTTGAAACATTAAACCGCTTATAATTATTTCAATTTGATCATGTTTTCATGTATACTTGTCCATTATGGCAGGTGAAAAAATTAGAGCGTAGCCCATCAAGAAGCTGTAGCCGTAGCCTCACCAGTAGCCGCAGCCGCAGCCGTAGCCGCAGCCCAAGAAGAAAGAGGAGGTATGACGGGATTGGGCCGTATTGTTGCACATCTTAAATGTAAAAGTATACTATTTTGTTGCACATTTTAAATATTAAAAGTATATTATCTTGTTGGAGGAAGGAAAATTTACATTTGAAACATAGAAAATTAGGTATGCTTTGTGCGGTAAATGACAAAAGAAAACAATCTGATGCGCTATGAGTAAAATTTTGACTGTCATGTAACTAGACGTTTTTTTTAATAAGTATTAATCGAGATACTTGAAAGCATACTTCTGTCTTGAAAATTTATGGCACTAGACGCCTTTCTTGTATCAAACATATCTTTAAAACAATACTGTTTACTCAAAAGTATAAAATAAGTAGTAATATAATTAAGACTGTTCAATAAACCCAGAAGTTTAGCTTTTGAGTAGTATGAGACTTGCTGATAAGCAAGGTCTGTTTGGATGAGTAGCTTTTAAGTACTTTGTAATTCTGGGTTTGGTCCCCATTTTTCTATGAAATGGGTTTACTTAAAAATAATACTAATTAAGACTGTTCACCAAACTTGAAGGGTCCCCTATTTTTTGTAAAAAGGCATAATTCGTTTGGGTTCTTAAAGATTTATCTGAAATTTGCCGTCTTTTCTGTATTTAGTGTCAGTAGATCACCAGGAAGGTCTGTTTCCAGATCACCATCAAACTCGAGGTCTCCATCTCCTGTCAAAGCATCCAGGTATCAGGCCTTTTCTTGTACTGTACCTATCATTTTTTCTTCCTTTTTTATTCTTCACCTCATTTTTGTTACTGCATTAAACTGTGCAGAGCAAGATCGAGGTCCTGATCTGATTCTCCCCGTCCGGTAAGATATAATTAAGTTTTTTGAGAGGAGTAAATGCTAGCTGCCTAATTGTGCATGTTAATTGTGTAATACGAAAGCGAGTTCTATGAAGCTTTTCAAAAAAAAAAGAGGAGCAAAGTACATACGCAAAATGGGAAAACTAGATGGCTTTTTTGCTCTAGCTATCGTTTCGGTCAATTTTTCATGGAAATCTCTTGATTTAATGGTATCTGGTGATTTTAAAAATATTCAAGGTTTGGTATTCACTTAATTCACGGATGTGTACTGAACTAACAAAAATGATAAATTACAGTACTGAATTAAAGAAAAATGGTATTACCGGAACTAAATTTAGTACTGAATTGGACATGCAACCATAATAAATCCAGAATAAATCTAGGGATTATTACTAATTTGATTTTGAGTTGGAGATGTGTTTTTATCATTTATGTCATGGTTTCAATGTACAAAAATGTTAAACTTAAGCATATACCTGTCAAGCCCTTAGTACAGAAGCATGCATATCAAGAAGTCGATTTGTGCAAGTGTTTTTTTCTTATGTGGAATCGCTTTAATTGTATTTTAAAACTTGAATCTTTTGCAGGCACGATCTGGTAGTGTTTGATTGCTTGACGAGCTGAAATGGACTGTTCAAGACCTTGTTAGTCATGGAATGAGTGCACTGGTTATTAGACTCTATCGTTAAAACCTGCTTTTCTTCTTCGAATGTTTCAGTTTATGAAATGACTTCTAATACTTGGATGTTATTCCGTTTATTTTGTTGCTGTAATAGTGATAAGATCCTTGAATTATTCGGTGTATGCTTTGTGAACCTTTAACTTTTTTTATGGGAGAATTTTCTTGGTTGATAATATTTTATGCTTGAACTTAACTCAAGTATGGACAGTGGAGTTGTTTTATTAATTTTGTTCAGCAAAAGATGAGGAGATTTATATAACCTTGAGTAAATGTTGTCGGACGTTGGTTTTTATTCCGAGGGTCAAAAATATCGGTGGAAAATTATTTTATTAATGACTTTGGTATTTATAGATCTCTTTTAGGAAAATTCTTTAGTCATCATAATTTTATTGCCGATGGAACGTGATATTCCATGCTTAGTTCCTGACAAACACCACCTATCAAAAACTGAGAGTGATTGTTTTGTATCTACCCTGCACGAGTTCACCGTGTTAAGTTTGAATGCTTTATCGAGGAGACTTATAATGACAATTTTTATTATTTCATATGAGCAAATTTTATAAATTTTATTATCACCAACTTTATAAATTACTTGAAAATTCTGCAACAAATGGAGTTATATAATCAGAATGATTATTTACTAAACTTATTATGCATCGTCGTTAACGATTGTAAACTTTTCTCACGTATGAAGGGAGTATTCAGAAAATGGGTGTCTGATGACCAAAACGTTCATACAATTAGCATTCCATCGAACTAATCACCAAATTATTTATTAATCAACTCGTAAACAATAAAACACAACTAGCTAGTAGCGAAAATGGGAAGTAAACCAAACAAGTTGCAGATGTCGGGAAACTCGAGGCACGTCGATTTTCCTCATTTAGAAAAGACCCCGTTAACATAAGCACTAAGACATTGTATTGTTTTTATACAGCTTGACCCTCAGGATTCTTGAATTTGTACTTAAATTCACCAAATTCATCCAACCCCCTGCGAGTTCTTGATAACCTGCAATTGAGCCGTTTTTTATAGTATTGCCCTCGGAACACTTCAATTACCGACTTTTTCAATACAACCCTCCTTAGTTCCTGAATACTTGAAACTGATCCTATAGTTTCCTTCGGGTAATTGATAACAGCCAAAAACACTTGCTAAGTAATTGAGCCCGTAGTTTACATGCAATTCAAATCTCCTCGATTACACCATCATCGTTCATTTCGTTAATTAAACTACAGAACCTGTGAATGAAGACAAAGCGTGTAAAATCAAACATATAAACCAGCATAAGTGTACATATGACTATTAGCCTGAATATCACCTAAGAATATCGTAAAACCATGTCCACATGCTACAATATTGGGGAGAAATCAAAAGGTTGTCAAATGGAAGTATATATAAAGTTAGCTCAGTAGAGATTTCAAATTTAGAATGAGTTTAAGAGCTGCCTAGGTATAACTGATAGCATCAAGTAAAAAAAAAAAAAAACGAGGTTGTGATAAATAAATTTTCTATGAAAAGAATTAGCAGAAACAAGAAAACAAAAGTTATGTTGGGTTACCTGGTTTCAAGGGTAAAATCATGAATGTCAATGTAGCCACACTTTCCCTTGCGTTTTGTTTTATTTACTTTCGTTTTCTTTTCCTTCTTTGATCTTATTTAGGACACGCCAACAGGGATTCTCTGTACAACGTTTTGTTGTGATTTTGATACTATGGCATCATATAATACGACATCAAAAGAGTCATTTTTTGTCCAACTTAATATACATCCTCAAGAAAATTGCGATCGACATCATAAGCATAATAAGCATTTAATACCCAAATTTCTGTAACACATGTTCATATTCAACAACACTCCTCCTTCTTTTGTTCTGAATAAAGGTTCCATTTTACCATAACAGAAAAATTCAGGTAAATTACAAAAAACAAACATTAATTTCCACGAACTTCCATTTTTGTATTCTTTCATCACCAGAAACTCTATATTACTTCCCCAACTTTTGAACCAGCGAGTTATACAAAGGCACTCATCAATAACGCCTAAACCGGTAAAAGTATCTCTGAGAAAAGGGTGATCGCCGCTTTTAGGTTGTGGTGCTGGAACTTCAATGAAAGTATTTATACTCGGGTCAAAATAAACTATAAACTGTATCGGAGGGATGAAACTATTATTATCAATTTCATCTGAAGTTGGGGAACGACCTTTGCAAATATTATGCCTATATTCTTTGAAAAAAGGCCCCTTCGACACATTCTTTACAATATCAGGCACGTCGATCCATTCCCATGTACTAGTCCTACAAGTACCAATACCGAAAAGTTCTGAGTTCGAATAGTACGAGTGATACTTTTCCACCAACACAACCTTATACCCATCATTTGAAGAATCAAAACATAGATCGGCCAGAACATTCTTATAATCTAAGCCATATTGTCTAAACACCTTTTTAAAGAACTTTGTGAGCGGGTTCCACACAAATAAATGTATATCTATTTGAACAAGTAACAAACCATGACATGAAGAATGAGCCTTAATCTTGTGACCAGATAATTGGTGTTCTTCGATTGGGTTATACTCCTTTTCTACATGGGCTTTGTTGTCGAGCTAATGGAACAGTAAAGAGTTGTTTTCTAAGCGAGATAATATCAAAAGCTTAGGGGCTTTTGTTACAAGAACATTTTTCAAGATCATAAGTTGCCATCCTTTTGAAACACACTTGAAACGAGCAAGACTTTTGAGGGGTAATCTTGATAGTATCTCAATATGAAGTTCTCCGGGTATGTCAAAACAGAATTTCTTTTTGGTTGTATATAACTTGTGTAGAACACCAATTTTAGTTGAATCTATATCCTCATGTTGTATCATGGACGAAATCTGGGTCGGTTCTCCTGTTCAACAATATATGGATTTTTTAAAATTAAAAAGCTAAATATAAGCAAGAAAAAAGCAATTGTCAAACATGCACAAAGAAACTTCGTGTCCAAATTAACAGCCATTAGTAACCTTTAATTAGTTTGGGTACTATCACCGTTTCAATTTAACTTATGGAAACGAAATAGCATGGAACTGTCAATATAATTATTTAGAAAAAACTAAATAAAGCATATTATTCAGGTTCTCCCAACTTCATATATGTTTGATGATCACATTGAGGTATAAGGTTGAAAATTAATTTATTCAAATTTAGTTCACGTAATCATTATTAGTATGTTGAGCATGAAGATGCGAAATTGTAAACTAACAAATTTTTTAGAGCTCGTTACAGTCTAAATTGTGATCGAATCGTATTAACATGTTTCACAACTGGTTATGATGACCAACAGGATGATAACCATCAAGAAATTAAAGACACTATTCGATAAATACAAATAGTGCAAACGCGTAATAACCGATAAATATTGCAGATCACACAAGATACTTGTCGTTCTTTCATCTCCAGAATAAATGGAACTAATTAAAGACATGGAACATATCTTAGAACTTGAAACTATTAAATGATGCTAATTACTTTGAAATTTACGATTGTGTCCAAGAAAATTAAAGATAACTTTAAGATCACATCAAAATTTAGATGATTCTGAATTTGAAACTAATATCGTCTACATCTTGACATATTAATGTAGCTCATGATACACAAACCAGACAAATAGCAGAAACTAATTATCCTAATTGCTTGTCAATTCAGGTTCTTGATAATCGATTTCAAAAGATCAAAAATTGATATTCGCCACCGATCGATCCACTGCTTGTCAATTCAGGTTCTTGATAATCGATTTCAAAAGACCAAAAATTGGGTTATACTCTTTTTCTACATGGGATTCGTTGTCAAGGGAATGGAACGATGTAGAGTTGTTTTCTGAACAAGATAATATCAAAAGCTTAGGGGCTTTTGTTACAGGGACATTCTTCAAGATCATACGTTTCCATCCTTTTGAAACACACTTGAAACGAGCGAGACTTTTGGGGGGTAATCTTCATATTATCTCAATCTGGAGTCCTCCCGGTATGTCAAAACAGAATTCCCCATTGGTTGTATATAACTTAGTTGAATCAATGTCCTCATGTTGTATCATGGGGAAGATCTGGGGTGGTTCTCCTGTTCAACAATATATCTTTGTACAAATTTAAGAACATAAGTTTGATGAAAGTTTCTTATATTTTAGCAAGGAATTTTAAAAATTCCTGAAGAATATGTAAATTGGAAACTTGCTTAGCCGACACTCCCTTCAAGGTTTCAAATTTCTAGTCCTTGAAAAAATCATTTAGAAACCTATGTTGATGGATTCTTAAATGATATCAATTTCCTACACCATCATCGTTCATTATTTGGTTATTTAAAATACAGAACCTGTGAATAAACACAAAGCGTGTAAAATTAAGCATATACAACCAGCATAAGTGTATAACATGACTATTAGCCTAAATTACTTAAGAATATCGTAAAATCATACTCACATCAAAAAGTTTTCAAGTACAGAACCATTTTTACATTTGGTCACACAGAAGTATAAAGCTAGCTCAGTAAAGAATTTAATTTTAGATTTCAAAATTTTGAGTCTTTTAAGTTGAAAACAATTTTACATACCAATTTAGAATGAGTTTACGAGCTTCCTAGGTATAACTGATAGCAACCAGTAAAAAAAAAAACAAGTATGTGATAAATAAATTTTCTATGAAAAGAATTAGCAGAATAGTGGACATAAGATAATATACTTAGTTTAGAGTCAGATATAAGAAAACATAAGTTAAGTTGGGTTACCTGGTTTCAAGGGTAAAATCATGAATGTCTATGTAGCCAAGCTTTGCTTTGCCTTTCGTTTTGTTTTATTTCCTTTATTTTTCTTTTCCTTTCTTTGTATCTTATTTAGGGCACCCCAACTGGGATTCTTTGTACAGCGTTTTTGTTGCGATTTTGATACAATGGGACTTCTTTGTTTTCATACTCCTGTTCCATTTCTTCTCCTGCCACAGAAATTCATCCTCAACTAAATCAGCAATTTCCAATAAGTCGAAGTCTATATATTCTCCGTCATCAGTGTCCGACCAAAAGTTGCTAAAGTAATCCAAACAATCACTCCATTGATAATCTAAAGCACGATAAATTGGGGAATATTGTTCACAATCGTAGCTATTCTCCTTGTATAACACAACATCATAAGAACCAATATTCTTTTTCCGTCTTGATGTATCCCTAAAAAAAGCGATCAACATCATAAGCCACAAAAATGCATAGAGCAAAACATACAAAAGAAGTAAAAGTGTATAATGCACGACTACATATCACCCTAAACTATTGTAAAACCACATACAAATAGTCAAATGATACAACATTTGAGAGGTTAAAAAGGTTGCCAAGCACAGAAAAATAAACTATAGAGTGAAAAAACACGAAAAAAGAAGTTTTGTTGAGTTACCTGGGTTCAAGGGTGATATCATGAATGCCTACGTAGCCGCACTTTGATTTGAATTTTGTTTTATTTCCTTTCCTCTTCTTTTTACTTCTTTCTGTCCTATTTAATACACACCAATGAGAATTTTCTCTGTAACGTTTTGATGGGATTTTGGTACAATAAGACTTCTTTGCTTTCTTATTCCTTCTCCATTTCTTCTCCCACAGATAGTGTTGATCCTCAGCAAAAGCATAATTTTCTATTAGATCAAAGTCTGTACTTTCTCCGCCTTTCATACCTCATGACCGATCACTATAGTGATCCAAACGATAGTTGTTGTTTAACATGTTCACTTGGTCATTGTTTCCCCACGGTGGATCATCATAGTTACCCCAATCATAGACGTGGTTTAACATGTTCACTTGGTCATTGATTCCCCACGGATGATCATCATAGTGACCCCAACCATAGACGTGGTTTAACATGTTCACTTGGTCATACATTCCCCATGGTGGATCATCATAGTGACCCCAACCATAGACGTGGTTTAACATGTTCACTTGGTCATTGATTCCCCATGGCTGATCATCATAGTGACCCCAACCATAGACGTGGTTTAACATGTTCACTTGGTCATACATTCCCCATGGTGGATCATCATAGTGACCCCAACCATAGACGTGGTTTAACATGTTCACTTGGTCATTGATTCCCCACGGTTGATCATCATAGTGACCCCAACCATAGACGTGGTTTAACATGTTCACCTGGTCATACATTCCCCATAGTGGATCATCATAGTGACCCCAACCATAGACGTGGTTTAACATGTTCACTTGGTCATACATTCCCCATGGTGGATCATCATAGTGGCCCCAACCATAGTCATGGCTTAACATATTCACTTGGTCATTGATTCCCCACGGTTGATCATCATAGTGACCCCAACCATAGACGTGGTTTAACATGTTCACTTGGTCATACATTCCCCATGGTGGATCATCATAGTAACCCCAAACACAGTCGTGGTTTAACATGTTCACTTGGTCATTGATTCCCCACGGTTGATCATCATAGTGACCCCAACCATAGACGTGGTTTAACATGTTCACTTGGTGATACATTCCCCATGGTGGATCATCATAGTGACCCCAACCATAGTCATGGTTTAATATGTTCGCTTGACCATTGCGCGCATGAGATTCTAAATTAAAATTATCAGGGAAAAATCGTTCACAATCGTCACAACTCTCCTCATATAATACGACATCAAAAGAGCCATTTTTGTTCCAACTTAATATATCCTTAAGAAAATTGCGATCGGCATGATAAGCCTTAACACCCAAACTTCTGTAACACATGTTCATATTCAACAATACTCCTCCTTCTTTTGTTCTGAATAAAGGTTCCATCTCACCGAAACAGAAAAATTCAGGTAAATTAGAAATAGAAAACATTAATTCCCACGAACTTCCATTTCCGTATTCTTTCATCACCAGAAACTCTATATTACTTCCCCAACTTCTGAACCAACGAGTTATACAAAGGCACTCATCAATAACTCCTAAACCAATAAAAGTGTCTCTGAGAAAAGTGTGATTGCCGCTTTTAGGTTGTGGTGCTGGAACTTCGATGAAAGTATTTGTGCCCGGGTCAAAATAAACTATAAACTGTGTCGGAGGGATGAAACTATTATTATAGAATTCAATATCTGAACTTGGGGAAGGACCTTTGCAAATATAATGCCTATATCCTTTGTAAGAAGTCCCCTTGGACACATTCTTTACAATATCAGGAACATCGATCCTTACCCATCTGCTGGTGCTACAAGTGCCAATAAAGAAACTTTCTGAATTCGAATAATACGAGTGATCCTCCTTTTCCACCAACACGACCTTGTACTCATCATTTGAAGAGTCAAAGCATAGATCGGCTAGAATATTGAAAAAATCTATGGTGCAGTTCTGAAACACCTTTCTAAAGAATTTTGTGAGCGGGTTCCACACAAAAAAATCTATACCTATTTGTAGAAGTAACAAACCGTGACAAGAAGAATGGGCCTTAATCTCATCACATAATTGGTGTTCTTCAATTGGGTTATACTCTTTTTCTACATGGGCTTTGTTGTCGAGCGAATGGAACGACAAAGAGTTGTTTTCTGAACGAGATAATAACAAAAGCTTAGGGACTTTTGCTACAAGAACATTTTTCAAGATCATAAGTTGCCATCCTTTTGAAACACACTTGAAACGAGCGAGACTTTTGAGGGGTAATCTTGATAGTATCTCAATATGAAGTTCTCCGGGGATGTCAAAACAGAACTCCCCATTGGTTGCATATAACTCGTTTAGAACACCAATTTTAATTGAATCTATATCCTCATGTTGTATCATGGGCGAGATCTGGGGTGTTTCATCTGTTCAACAATATACCGTCGTACAAATTTAAGAACAGAAGTTCGATGAAAGTTTCCTATTTTAAGATGGAATTTAAAAAATCCTTATGAATATATCAATCGAAAACTTGCTCAGCCGACACTCCCTTCAAGGTTTCAAATTTCTAGTCCTTGAAAACAATCATTTAGAAACCTACGTGGATGGATATCCTTTTCTTAAATGATTTTCAATTTTCTATGTATAGCTTGATTCTTTTACTCATTTAGTATAAACCTACTTAGTTCAAATTTTATCAAGTCAGGTTTTCGGTTTTTTCATATGTATTCGTAAATTTTTATCGATTTTTTTGTAAACCAATATATTATTTATAAAGCGTTAATTCAAAAAAATATTTGGAAATTTGTCCTTTTATATTTTTTGGGTATTTATTAATATTTCTACCTTATAAATTGTCAAACAAACAATTAAACATAAAAAATACATAAAGGTCAAATTTTATAGATTTTTTTAACAAACATTTTAGAAAAGAGGAACTTGCTTTTCCGGAACTGAAATAAGTCTGTGATAAGTATTTTTTAAGAAAAGAGGGTACCAAAAACAAAAATATATGCATTTCCAAATTTCGTTAGAGCAATAAAAAAAAATAGAAATTTATGGGGTAACATTATGATACCTTCAACTTCATGTATATGCCTGCAAATGTAACGAAAAGAGAGTTCTTTACGGATATATATGCAATCGCACTTTGACTTGTAATTTTCTTCTATTTTACTTTCCTTTTTTCTTGTATAGATCTCATCTGTTCAACATAATACCAAAGCAATTTAATTAAATACGACAATTATTTTGCCATGGGTACAGTATAAATTAGACAACAAATTTAAAGCTATAGATTTTGAAACAAAAGATGAGTTTAATGAAGTAAGCTAACCATTATTTATAAAAACAAAATTATGAACCATTACTTTTTACGAATAGACTATGCAACTTTTCTCCTTCCTTGATCACTCTGCAGATTTATTTCTTCTATTTTAGATTTTGAAATTTTCAGAAACATAATAATCTTTTCGAAACGAACTTGAATAAATCAGTTAAGTTTTCTATGTATATATATATATATTTGAGTTTTTAAAAGAATTGGCATAAAACTAATCATGTACATACAAATCGTACTAGAGTATTAAACAAAAATTACCTCAGTTAAGGGAGTCATGTAAGTTTTCTCGAAATCAAGTGTACAAATAAAGCGTTTTAAAAGAGAAGGTGTATATTGGAAAAATGACCATATGGATACTTTATAAATTATAATCAAAACAGCAAAAAAGAAATATGTGGGAGAGCTTTGAAATTACCTTCAAGTATGTTCTCCTCAAAATTTATGTTACCACCCTTTGGTTCATGATTTCTTTTCCATTCCCGCTTTCTAGTTCGATCGAGCTTAGAACAATGTCCGGTTGTTGATTTGAAACGACGAAGCTTCTTTTCTGACTTTTTATCACTCTTCTTCTTACGTATCTTATCCTTAATTAAATTTTCAACCTTTGGAAAATAAAAGTTGAGATATTCTTCATCAATATAATCTTTTCTCATCTCTCTCTCTCTCTTTTCTTTCTTGTTTTCTCAAATACAACTGTTCTGATCTCTTCTTATAGGCAATAGGTTATGCTCGTTTTGACTACACAATGCGCGTTTTGACTACACAATGCGCGTATTGACGTAATCTTTCTATCTTGAATGGGATTTGATTATATAAAAACACTTATATCCCAAGAAATTACTAAAAAGAAGTATTGCATTTAATATTGGATAGTTCGTAGCTACATAATTAAAGCCTTTAATGTCTACAAAGAATCGAATAATATCTTATAATTAATGTATACGTTTCCGCTTTTTAAGTCCGTGTACCGCGTGGCACTTTTCTTACGTTCGATCTCTAAAATCTCTATTCAGTACATGTCCACTAAACCATACCGGATGCTGGAGCGTTTTATTCCATGCTTTAGTTGCTGACGAACACCACCTATAAAATACTGAAACAGTGATCATTTTGTAGCTCATGTTCGAGCTCACCGTGTTAAGTTTGAAGAGCTTGTCGAGAAGACTTGTAACGCAAAATTTTATTATTTCATATAAGCAAGTTTTATAATTTTTCTGGTCACCAACTACTTTATAGATTACTTTCAATCCTGCAAAGAATGGAGCTATATAATCAGAATGATTATTTAGTGTGGAAAATACCAACCAGATACATTAATTTTAATTTTATACCAAAACACACATTTATTTTGTCCTTCCTTTCAAAAAGCTACATTAGGTTAATATTAGATAACAACAACAAAAGTACTCATATCTCCCCCCAGTCCCTTTAAAAAAACAAAACAATAAAAATACAAAGATCTACCATTACTTATTAAAAAGGAAAAAATTAAATTAAAAAAATAGATAAGGATATACTTTAACGTAAAGAAAATGTGTATAAAAATAGAGTTTAAATCTCACTTTTTTTTAACAAAAATGAATTAAGTTTTTTTTTTCTTTCAAATGTAATATTATGTAAAAATGGAAAAGATGGGGTCATTGAAAAAGAAAATAGGAGAGAGGGAAAAGGAGAAAAATACAAGGGAGATATATAAATAATTTGACCTTTTTTTTTATTTTATTTTGAAAATAGACAGGTTGACCTAACCTGGTCACTGTATTTAATGGGAACACAAATTTTAGTCATGTTTTTTTTGGAAGCATTTATCTAAATATGTATCGATATGTAATTTTCCCTATTTATAGTAAACTTATTAGATATCTTCCTGGTTAACGAGTGTAAACTTTTATAACGTATGAATGAATGGAGTATTAAGAAAATAGGTGTTTGATGTGACGATGAATAATTAAGTATAAACCAAAATGTTCAATCAATAATCATTCCATCAAACTAACCACCAAATTATTTATCAATCAGGTCGTAAACAGTAAATCACCACAAACAATAGCGAAAAAGGGAAATAACCCAAACGAGTTGCAGATGTCGGGAAACTGGACTAGTACTGGAGGCACATCGATTATTTCTCATTTGGAAACGAACCTGTTAACATAAGCACTGAGCCATTTTATCATTTTTTACAGCTTGGCCCTCAGGATTCTTGAATTTGTACTTAAAATTCACCAAATCCATTCAATCGCCCCGTGAGTTCTTGATAACCAGCAAATTCAACTGTTTTCTTTACAGTATGGCAATCGGAACTCTTGAATAATCAAGTTCATGAATTTTTCAATTCAACCCTCCAGATTCTATAGTTTCCTTCGGGTAATTGATAACAGGCAAAAACACTTGATGAGTAACTGGGCCCATATATAGTTTACATGCAATTCAAGTCTCCTCGATTACACCATCATCGTTCGTTTTGTAATTTAAGCTACAGCCTGTAAATAAACACAGAGAGTGTAAAATGAAACATCCTAACCAGCATAGCATGACTATTAGGCTGAATATCACCTAAGAATATCATAAAACTATTTCCACATACTGCAATATTGGGGAAAATTCAAAAGGTTTTCAAGTACAGAACCATTTTTACTTTTGATCACAACTCGCATGGAAGTATAAAGCTCGCTAAGTAGAGATTTCAATTTTAGATTTCAAAATTTCGAGTATTTCATGTCGAAAACAATCCTAACATACAAATTTAGAATGATAGTGTATAACGATAGCGTTAAGTCACAAAGAAAAAAGGCTATCATAAATAAATTTTCTATGAAAAGAATCAGCAAAAATAGTGGACATAATACTCAGTAATGTTGGCTTACCTGGTTTGAAGAATGAAATCATAAATGTCCAAATAGCCCAACTTTGGCTTGCATTTTGTTTTATTTCCTTTCCTCTTCTTTTTACTTCTTTGTATCTTATTTAAGACACGCCAATGAGGATTTTCTTTGTAACGTTTTGTTGGGATTTTGATACAATGAGACTTCTTTGCTTTCTTATTACTACTCCATTTCTTCTCCCACAGATAGTGTTGATTCTCAGCAAAAGCATATTTTTCTATTAGATCAAAGTCTGTACTTTCTCCGTCTTTGATGCCCCATGACCGATCACTATAGTCGTGGTTTAATATGTTCACTTGGCCATTGATAACCCACGGTAGATAACTACAGTCATTAGTTACTATGTGATGAGGTTTTATAATTAAATTATCAGGGAAAAATCGTTCACAATCGTCACAACTCTCCTCATATAATACGACATCAAAAGAGCCATTTTTTGTCCAAGTTAAAATATCCTTGAGAAAATTGCGATCGGCATCACAAGCTTTAACACCTAGACTTCCGTAACACATGCTCGTTTTAAACAACACTCCTTCTTTTGTTCGGAATAAAGGTTCCATCTCTCCGTAACAGAAAAAGTCAGGTAAATCAGAAATAAAAAACATTAATTCCCACGAACTTCCATTTCCGTATTCTTTCATCACCAGAAACTCTATATTACTTCCCCAACTTTTGAACCAACGAGTTATACAAAGGCACTCATCAATAACTCCTAAACTAATAAAAGTATCTCTGAGAATAGCGTGATTGCCACTTTTAGGTTGTGGTGCTGGAACTTCGATGAAAGTATTTTTACCCGGGTCAAAATAAACTATAAACTGTTTCGGAGGGATGAAACTATTATTATAAATTTCATCTGAAGTTGGGAAACGACCTTTGCAGGTATAATGCATGTATCCTTTGAAAAAAAGGCCCCTTTGACACATTCTTTACAATATCCGGAACATGGATCCTTACCCATGTACTGGTGCTACAAGTGCCAATAAAGAAATCTTCTGAGTTCGAATAATACGATTGATACTTTTTCACCAATACGACATTGTACTCATCATTTGAAGAATCAAAACATAGATCGGCCAGAACATTCTTATAATCTAAGTCATATTGTCTAAACACCTTTTTAAAGAACTTTGTGAGCGGGTTCCACACAAATAAATCTATATCTATTTGAACAAGTAACAAACCATGACATGAAGAATGGGCCTTAATCTTGTAATCGCATTGCAAGTGTTCGTCAATTGGGTTATACTCTTTTTCTACATGGGCTTCGTTGTCGAGCGAATGGAACAATAAAGAGTTGTTTTCTGTACGAGATAATATCAAAAGCTTAGGGGCTTTTGCTACAGGGACAATATTCAAGATCATAAGTTTCCATCCTTTTGAAACACACTTGAAACGGGCGAGACTTTTGGAGGGTAATCTTGATAGTATCTCAATCTGGAGTTCTCCGGGTATGTCAAAACAGAATTCCCCATTGGTTGTAGAATTAATATCCTCAGGTTGTATCATGGGAGAGATCTGGGGCGGTTCTCCTGTTCAACAAATATATCATTGTACAAATTTAAGAACATAAGTTTGATGAAAGTTTCTTATATTTTAATCAGGAATTTTAAAAATTCCTGAAGAATATATAAATCGAAAACTTGCTCAGCCGACACTCCCTTCAAGGTTTCAAATTTCTAGTCCTTGAAAACAATCATTTAGAAACCTATGCGGTTGGATATTGTTTTCTTAACTGAATATCAATTTCCTATTTATAACTTGAAAAAAGAGTACCAAAAACAAAAATATCTGAATTTCAATGGAACAATAAAAAAAAATAGAATTTATGGGGTAACATTAAGATACCTTCAACTACAAACATGCCATTGCGAATGTCATAAATAAGTGTTTTGCAATCGCACTTTGACTTGTGATTTTCTTGAATTTCTTCTATTTCACTTTCCTTTTCTCTTGTACAGATCTCATCTGTTCAACATCATAATACCAAAACAATTCAAAGACAAGTAAATTAAACAACAAATTTAAAGCAAGAAAAAAAAGAAGCCAAAAAGCTTTTAAATTACCTTCAAGTATGTTCTCGTCAAAAATTATACATCCACCCTTTGGTTCATGATTTCTTTTCCATTCCCGTTTTCTAGTTCGATCGAGGGTAGAACAATGTCCGGTTGTATATTTAGAACGAAGCATCTTCTTTTCAAACCTTTTGTTACTCTTCTTCTTGGGTGACCATATTCCATCCTTAGCTGAATCTTCAAATTTTGAAAAATAAACGTTCAGATATTCGTCATAATAATCTGTTCTCATCTGTCTTTATTTCTTTAGTTCTTTCTTGTTTTCTCAAATGCTCAAATCCTCAATTGTGATCCCTTCTTATAGGATATATATATAAGTTAATTATAAAGTCCAGGGTATTATTGACGGCTGATTTCTCTCAACTGGTTAATCTTTCTATATTTTAAAGGGATTTGATTAGGTAATAAACACTTGCGCCCCAAGAAATTACTAAAAAGTATAAAGATATTGTATTTGATATTTAATAACAACATATATATACAATCACTTCATTTTTATATAAATAATCTAAGGCAATGTTTGTTTGGGATATAAGAGGCGGTGTAAATTCATATTATAACTTGTTTGTTTACACAAATTGCATTTAGTATTGTATAAGTGATAGTATAAGTATACTACAATTTATACTACTAATAAGGGGGTATAACTAATATACTAAATGCAAACAAACATGACCTAAGTATATCTTATAATTTCATATAAGTTAAACCATTCCCTCTTAATTCTTAAAGTCCGTGTACCGGATAGTCCTTTTCTCAACATCGATATCTCACCGTCTCACCTCAACTCAACATTATCCATTAAACCGTACCAATTTCCTTAAGGAACTACTTTTGAAATTAAAAAACTCTAAAATGCTAACAAAATCTCATCATATAAGTAAGTAACGGTAAAATTTTACTTTTCGTATTTTTCTTGTTTCAACTTTCCATAATAACGACAACGTATGGTCTAAAGCACATACATATTTCTCATTATTTCACGTGTGCATTTTATAATATTTTGAATTTCATAATTTCGCATCGCGGTCCTCTTTGCTCAAGCGCCGTGGAACATAAGGGCCCAATAAGCCCATTAGAATAATAAGGGTCCATAAGAGAAGCCCGTTTATAAAATGGGTAGTGTTGAAGTGGGCTATGAACAAGAAGCCCATTAGAACTTAATGGCCCATAAAAAGCCCATTTGTAAGAAAATGAGAGGATGGAGCTTGTCTAAGAATAAGAAGCCCATTAGAAGTTAAGGGTCCATAAGAGAAGTCCATTTATAAAATGAGAGTATGCTAGTGGGTTAAGAATAAGAAATCCATTAAAACTTAAAGCCCATAAGAGAAGCCCATGTATAAAATGGGAGTATCTAAGTGGTGAATGAATAAGAAGCTCATCGGAACTATAAGGACCCATAAGAGAAGCCCATTTATATCAAATGCGAGTATTTAAGTGGGCTAAGAATGAGAAGCCCATTGGAAAATCAGGGCCCATAAGAGAAGCTCATATATTTTAAATGGGAGTATTTAAGTGGGCTAAGAATAAGAAGCCCGTTAAATCTTAAAGGGCCTATAAGAGAAGCCCAATCATCGTAAATGTGCCCTAGTTAGCCCATACACTGGTCTAAACCACACATATATGGAAACTCGTATTCAAAAACATGTTACATGTTTCTGACTATTTCACGTGGGCCAAGATAAGAAGCCCAATATAACATTAAGGGTCATAAGAGAAGCCCAAAAAAGAAGCGCATCAGAATAAGAAGTCTTTTACTAATTATAATAAGCCCATAAGAAAAGCACATAAGAATAAGAAGCCCATAAGAGAAGCCTATAGGAGAAACCATTACTCGAAACAACTTTGGTGGGGTTGTGGATACCTGGAGTACACACTTCAAACTTTCTAGTCCGCTAGTGGTTGAATCTTATATTCTTCGATTGGCGTGTCTAAGGGTGTTAGAAAAAAACTGGAATAATATTATTTTCCAAACTGATAGCAGTGACATGGCTAAAGTTTGTACAACACATACTAACCACGTGTATTGGGAAATAGAAGCAATGATGGAAGATGTTTAGAAACTCAGAGAAGGTAAAGACTGAATTTTTGTTTAGGATCCCCGCAAAGCTAATAAGCCGGCTAACTTGCTAGCGAATCTTGCTAGAGAAGAACATATAGATTTTTGCTAAACAAGTATGCAAAACGGTCTCTCATTTGTAATGATTTGAATGATTCAAATTAATAAAAGTATCATTTGTTATAAAAAAAAACCTATAAGAGAAGCCAATTAGAATAAGAAGCCCATAAGAGAAGCAAATTAGAATAAGAAAAAGAAATGAAGGGCCCATCGATATAAAGAAAAGCCCATTTATATTATATTATATTATATTGACCTATATTACTTACTTAGATCTCTGTTCACCTTCTCCGTCTCTCTCTCTCTCTCTCTCTCTACAAACATTTTACAGTCGCCGTCTCTCTCTCTCTCTAAAAATAAGTTATTCTATTTCTCTCTCTATATATATATATATCGCTTTGTGTATATCTATAGAAATAGATTTAACTAATTGAGAATGAATAATAATAAAAAAGAAGAGTGTATTGTATGAATGAATGTGTTGAATAATAATGAATGAATGAAAAACAGGGGATAAAGAAAAGATGTCAGCGGGAGAATTAGCATGCACATACGCCACTCTCATCCTTCACGACGACGGTATCCCCGTCACTGTATGTCTCTCTCTTTTGCATTTTTCTTTTTATTTTTGGACTTTAGTTATTAAGCATATTGATAATTTAATCTAATCTTCAGTGTTGTTACATCAATTAAATTAAATTTACTATATGCATTTATTTTTGTTTTTAAGACACTACTCTTAATCGATGTACCGATCTAGATTATGTTTACAGCATTGCGTTTAACTTCATTGTTTCAAACTATTAAGGTAATGTTGGTGATTTTAAATGGAAGTGGGTATATCTAGATCAAATAAGTTTTTTAATACCCCTGCGGTCCCAAATTTGTCGGAACTTTTGAACTTTTGAAAATTCATAGCATATTAGCTTAAATTATCAAACATACCTTCTTTAACACCAAAACACGGGTAAACAAACATACCCACTTACTATTTCTTAAGTTCGATTGTTTTTCGGCTTATTGATTTATATGTATTGTGTTTGTATTTAAGTTTACATCAAATGAAGTTTGAGAAAGCAGTTTGATTGTAAAATTCCATCTAATTTGGACATCCCAAAATGTATCTGTTTTCAAGAACTTTGGGTAGATGAACTAGTTTTTAGTTGGTTTTGCTTTATGACAAAAGATTAGCTGCAGATTGTGATCTCATTGTATGCATCACTAGTTGCTATTAGGGCTGGTAAAAAATCCTGAAGTCCCGACCCGCACCCGACCTGAAATTTCCCGACCCGACAATAGTCCTGACCCGAAAATGTCGGGTTTTGTCTTGACCCGACAAACTTCGGGATCGGGATCGGGTGGTGACAATTTTGATTTCGTCGGGTGTCCCGACCCGACTTGATTTTTTAAATTAATTTATATTTTTTATAAAAATATAAATTAATTTATATCAAATGCAATTGATGAGAATCGAATCTTGTACCTCTAGCATACAATGTAAGCACTCTACCATATGAGCTACAATCCTTTTTATTTTATATATTAGTTATAATTATATAGGTATAATATAGATTTGTGGTTTTGAATATATGAAACTATTAACATAAAAAATATACTTTAATTAAAAAATATATAGTTATTTTCAAGAAAGATAAATGATTATTATTTTTCGATTATAAAAATTATAATGATAATGTATCTCATTTAGTATGATAATTGTTTCTTGTGTGAATAAAACTAAATACTGAAAGAATCTGATAAAAACATATCAATTTTTTTATCTGCTCCATTATTTGTAGTTTCACGCTATTTTTTCTACTACATGTTAATTTGTTTTTTCATTCATTAGGAATGTTATTTTTAAACTAGGACTATGTTTCGTGTTAATAATATGTTTAGACTTCTCAAATGAAAATTGTTAATAAAAAATGACGTCGTAAAATAAAAAAATATGTCGGGAGATTCGGGATAAACCTATCCCGACCTTACGGGATCCCAAAAATTCGGTCCCGACTTTTGTCGGGATCGGGATTTTTTTTTTACTTCCAAAAGTAATCAGGTCGGGATAGGGGTTGAACATTTACGGGTCGGGTCCCGACCCTAACCCACCCCTAGTTGCTATATTGAGTTTCATGTATATTTACAAAGCGTATCTGTATATTTATAGGCTGAAAAGATAGCTACCTTGGTTAAGGCAGCTAATGTTAGCATTGAATCGTACTGGCCAAGCCTTTTCTCCAAGCTTGTGGAAAAGAGGAATATCGATGATCTCATCATGAACGTCGGAGCTGGCGGAGGTGGTGGTGCAGTTGCTGTTGCTGCTCCTGCTGCTGGTGGTGCCACCGCTGCCCCTGCTGCCGCTGAGGAGAAGAAGGTAAATTTTAATTTATCATATACACTTGAGTCTGATTTACTTTTAACATTATTTCCAAAGTTATTACTCCATTGGAAACCAGTAGTCAATTGCCTAATCCCATGGAATCCAGCTGGGTTAAGACTAAATCTCCCATAAGTTGCTAGTTTATTCAAGTTCTTGCTCATTAAATTTTCTTGGCATTGTTGATTTTGGTTAGAAGCTTTACGCATATAGTTAGTTGCTTCGATTGGTTGAATCTTCTAAGCTCAGCCTTTTTGTTAATAATTCTGGAATCGATTGGGTTCATTGGTGTTAAAGCTTACATTTTTTTTGGACCCATTCTTTCACAATGTTCAAAGTCCAGTTTAGAGCTGGATAAACCCAATTTTTTCACAATGTTAAGAGTCCAGCTTTTTTACTTAAAACTGCAACCAGTTAAAGCCCTGACAGTCGGCTTATTTTTGAT
This sequence comes from Primula vulgaris, assembly GCA_963920805.1. NCBI lineage: Eukaryota > Viridiplantae > Streptophyta > Magnoliopsida > Ericales > Primulaceae > Primula > Primula vulgaris. The sequence continues at coordinate 403,202 of OY987214.1, read as the reverse complement.
CTTGATAGTTATTTACCGATGCTTTGCTCTGAGAATATTTTTTTTTCTTCAAATTTAACAGTCCTGTATGGTGTGCTAAACATGATAAAGTTGCATATCAATTTTATTGGAGTATTTATTTAGTCTGGGCATTTGCTTTCACGTTCCTATCTATATGGTTTCTCATCAGTGATGGCTCATCGAGATAAAACCTTATATTTTTATTCTTCACGTAACCGAAGGTGTACTTTAAACTAACTTGTTTATATGAATAAATCTGTAGGAGGAAGCAAAGGAAGAGAGTGATGATGACATGGGATTCTCCTTGTTCGATTAAGTGAAGTTGCTTCGTATCAAAAAAGATCAATAGAGACTGGCTTGCTCATTTCAATTTTGTCCTTCGTTTTTTTAGATATTTTGATTGTAAGGGTGCATCTCGATGACTATTATGTTAAAAGACTTTTCACCTGAAGATATTTTTAATTGAAGTTTTGTTGTTTTCTTGACTGTTGTTTGATGCGTTATTAATTTTGGCCAAACACTTCTTATTGAACAGTGGCAATTAGCTCTACTTTGTGAATTAAATCTACTATAAGTAATTCACATATCTGCTTATAACCCTTCACGCATGATATGTTGTGCTTCCTCTATGATGCTTTACGCCTTTACACCTCTCAACCCCATACACGAATATATATGTATTAGGCGCTTCCTTGCTACGCGAGGCCTAAAATTGTCCTGTATAACTACTTTCATGTTGGCGGTTGTAATTTTTAAGAATATAACTAGTTTTTGCTTTTAATATATTTTCGGATGTGTCTCGGTTCTTATAGTAGTGGTGTGGGCGTCGGTTAGATTTTCTCACCGGCTGATTATGTTATCATCGCCTTTCGTTTACTCTCTCCAAGTGAATATTATTTCCTGCTTTCATCTTGGCTTCTAAATATAAACTACATCCGTTGCTTTGTGGGGAATTTCATAATGAACAGTAATAATCTCATAAACTGCATCCGGGTGCACGATTACCTTAATTCGACGCACTACTTACATAAAATTAGATTCCAACCAAGCAAGAGTGTCCCAGGAAAGTTAATACGGTAAAAATCAATAATATCCATGAACAAACTGCTATTCCTGGTCTTAATTATTGATTGTGACTCATTTAATTGTCATTCTTATTGTCTAAAATAATTGGTAGTCATGCTAAATACAACCTGATTGTCAAGTTTTGATGTGTATGGTATTGTGATAAAATTAAAAATAATTCTTACGAAATCAGAAAATTAATGTGTAAAATAATTCACATTTCGTTTGTTGGTCAATCTCATTTCAAATAATTAGGCAATTAAGCTGCTAGATCTTAACATTTATCTCCTTTATTATAGCCTTGCAGAGATTTAAGTATACAGAAATAGAGTGGTATTAGGGTCTATATTTTTCCAAACTTGCATTAATTTTGATATATTATTGCATCTTAAATGAAATAGTTTGGTTTGATGGAATGTCTTGTAATTTCATGAATGAGCTTTATTAAACTCGTAGTAGATAATCACAAATGAGACAGGATCCATGTTCACTGGGGTTAGGCAAAAAACCGGATTTTCCGAATCGAACCGATAACCGAACCGAAAAAACCCGAAAAAGACCGAAATCAAAAAACCGACAAAAGACAGGATCCATGTTCACCATGATTTCATGAATGTTTTTATATTTTCAATTGATTGTGCAAAGATGACAGGTTGTAAGCCGACCCACCAAAGAGAAACACTCCACGTTCACTTCATAAAACCTTATATATCCAATTAATTAGTTAATCAAATATGTTTACGTAACATTTCAATCTCTTTCAAAATCCAAACAAGCATACATACAACTTATTAGCTTGTGAACTACTACTATAGTATGTTTTAAGACAAAATATGATTATAGAAAACGTTTCTGCCAAGTAATTTTACAGTATTAGCTTTAAATTAAAAGTCTAAGAAAGAAATAAAGAAGACTTCTTCTTCTTTCTACTTCACAATACATGACTTTTACCTTTGGTGAATTATTCAAAAAAAGTCTTAATCCTCTTTTTTGAACAACTTAATTTGAACCTTCTTACTTCCCATATTTGTCCAACAACCATTTCCCTACGTAATTATTTTACTTTATAATCTGGTCTAATGAGCACTTATCCTTTTTATTTTGAACTTGTTATTTAACCTTTTTATATTTAGTAAAAAAACTTAATAGAAATACAATGACAAAAAAACTGTAGTCTAAGCAAAACCATTAATGAACACTTCAGATTAATCAAAATAAAGAGTCAATATTTAATTTATTTTATTTTTTAAATTGGAAACCATCATCATTACTCTTTTCCTATATATACCATCTTTCATTCTCTTCATGATCATCAAATTCCTCACAATCACAATTACCTTAGCAGATAGAAAGGCATTTTTTTTCTCTTCTTTGAATTAAGAGAAAGGTAATCAGATGTCCTTTTTCAGTTCCTCCGACGCCCTTCCGGAAAGATCATTGGGACATCAGAAAACTGATTTTTCGTGGTCTCCGGTGAAAGGGACTAAGATCGATGACGATGATAGCAAGGTGGCAACTGTGAAGAGGAAAAGTGGGAATTCAACAGCAGAACCGTCTGCAGATGCTAAGATTAAGAAACCGAACAGTGTAAAGGATCGTAGGAGGCCCAGGTTCGCCTTGGAGTTGGATGGTGTTCATTGTTTCGAAACAATTGTTCTGTATTAATCTGCGAATTCGTTATTATTGTTTGTATGTAATTACTAATTATCCACCTTCTTATTGCACCATTGATTGATCAAAAACTTGAATATTGAGTCTTCTTCAAGATACAATGATATCTGTAGTTTTATGTTCTACTCATATTGAAATTCCCAGTTATTCCTTCTATTGTTTAGAATACAAAACGAGTAAACGAATTTTTGCTAAAATACTTGGTGTATCTTGTTTTATAATTTTATTGGTGGTGATTGTTCTTCCGAAGCTATATTATGTTCCTGCGTTGTGTTAAAAAAAATATTCTCATACTGAACATTAATGAGTGGGTAGATTAGAAACATAACAACATATTTACAAGAACTATCGTGTGTTTATATGCTTATATAGATTTTGAAAGTTGTAAGACGAGACTCGTTATATTATCTATGATGCATTAAAGCTGTCAGACTAAAATGCACTGCGCTGTATTGGCAACCATTTAAGCTTAGAATCTGCAACCAAACAAGCCCCGAGTATGACTAGCAAAAGAGATTGCGGTGACACGCAAAGTAATAGTCTTTTATAATCAAAATAGAACAACTGAAAATGCAGAAAATTCATTACTTCAATTTTAAAAGCATTGAGAATAGCAACAAGAAAAAAAAAAACATAACCAATAAGACTTTGAAACTATTGATACAAATTTAACCAGTTTCTTAGTTTCGAAAATTGTAAAATTATTTCGGTTGGACATATTCCAGCTACTGGTCGATTCAGCCAGAGTCGTGGCATTGTTATTATATCAAATTACCGTGTCTAAAAAAACTAGGATATTTCAGTAACATAATAAGGCCAGTTTCTAAAGGCTTTAAAGATGAGTTTTCATTGGACCCAAACATTTGCCTCGCCATGTAATTGTTGGGTATTGATTACATTGCACTATGGGCTTTCAATGTTTGGGCAGATTAGCTGGATTTTTAAGGTTGAGAAAAGGCTAGGATAATTTGGAGAACTAGTTCCTAGTTTTTCAGGACAAAACAAGAAAACTCGGCAAATCCAGTTAAATGTTAAAACAAAAATAACTTAGCCTAACCCTCCCATAGTATGATGGCAATATTCTTGATAGCATGCAGACTTGTATAGGGGTAATTATTTTGAACAATTTTCATAAGCAGATCAATAGATATACTATTATGTAAGCAAGAAATTGATTAGATTGTTAAGGAAACTAAGATCAGGAACAGAACAAGTAATGTTTTTTTGGTTTTTTTTATTCTTCTCAAGAAGTAGACTCTTTTTTGTTGATAATGAATAAAAGTGCATTATTACAACTAAGTCGTTTTTGACCCTGCAACACACTCCCTGAAAGCAATATTATGGAAATGAAAGCTTACATTTACTTAACCAAGTTTTAACATAAACTAAACCAAGTAGGAATTTAAAATCAAGTTTTAGGGACATGATTGGAAAATGGTTTTAGTGCCATAGTGCAGTTAAATTATCCTCTACATCTCGGTATCAAATATATATACAAATGCACCTAAATTTGATCTCTATAAATATCGATCCAAAATATCTCATAAAAAAACTTGTTCCTGTCTTTACAAAGAAATTGTTCTTCAGTAAAGGATTTATATAAGGACTTGGAACTTTGAATTCATTTCTAACCAATTTTATTTTTATTTTTGTAGACTGATTATATTCCCTAAAATGAACATGTTGTATAGTACATTAGTACTTTATAACTACTACCAAAGAAATGTATAAAGCGAATGTGTTTCATTTGATTTTAGGACAACACATACAAATTTGAATGTCATAAGCAGGATGCAAAAAACTCCAAATGCTTGAAGACAAAATATGAAGAATCACAATATTGACATCTATATGAATACATTCTTGTATATGAGGTGGCATACCTTAGGCAATAAGCTATAGTTTTATTTATTTATTTAACTTTTGGCCTTAAGTCAACAACTACTAAACAACCGTATGAGAGTTGCTCTCCAATTGAATTGTTTGTCACAATAAGCTATATTATAGGGATCATTGATAATATTACTAAAATCTCACCATAAGTTACACTTTGACTTTCAAACATAGACAAGAAAAAATGGTTTACTCCCACTAACTGTGCAAGTGCAGATATTTCTTATTCATTGAGCCAGATATATATATAAATGTTTTTCTAATTCAAGGAAAATGATATGCTCACATACAACTAAATTTTCAAACTTTTACAAGTTAAAAGTATCAAACACTCAAATTTTAAAGCAGACTTTCATATCCTCTACAACTTTATATTAATGGAAAAACAAGAAATTGTAGAACAATCTCTATCAAGTTGTGGTGAGTTTAGTTTCAATCAGTCAAAACTGAAAGTATTTATGAGGAAAATAAAAAGATTAAAAATCTTTCTAGCTGTAGTTAGTACCCATGACCATGATAGAACATGCCTGCCCATGGGACCAAATAAAGAAAAATAAGCACCATGAGCTGGGGTAGTCCCTTTTTGTCCTTATTGAAAGCCATGATTAAAAATTAGTCTAACAAAATTGACTACCTTAAAATTAGCTTCCATGGATGTAATATTCTTCACATATTCTTACTATAGACAAATCCATTTGTAGCAAGAACATGGTTTTCCCAATTCAATTACGTATTTACTTAGCCTAAAAGTAACGACTATATACATATGACTATAGATGATTAATTTAGTTAGATTGCACTTGCACGTAAGTTTATTTCTAAATAAAATAAAATTGCACTCAGAATATTTTTCAATCTCTAAAATGCATTTCATTTCTCATTCTAGTTAGTGAAAACGTAATTTCATGAATTGTAGTAGTCCACTTTACGCTATGAGTGGATACTTTCGACATTTAGTGTACGGTGCAATTTATCTTTCGATACATTACTCTCAATGTTGTAAAAGGCATAAGGAGGCTTTTAGGCGCGAATAGACTGACCTAACGCCTGATCTCTCCTGATCCTAACTAATCCGCTTAATTCCATCAATTAACTACGTTCTTGACTCCATCTACCGTCTAGAATCCATTTAATTTCCGTCTATTATTGCTTTTAGAAAACACCAATTACTCTACCAGCAATTTATGACTACAAACTATATGGTAATTAAGTTGGTTTATATGCATGTACCTGAAAGTAATTTATTTGAACAAAACTCAGAGAGAAATAGTCTTATTTGAACTATTTGCCCCATTTGTTACACAATATCCAATCAAAAGAGAAATGCTAGAAGCTAATTGGCTACTCTATGACTTACAACCACTATGAAGAAAAAAAGGTTTTAACTTTGGTTCAATAATTCTAAAAGTGCTTCCATTGTGATACTGGTGGAAAATAGATATCCTTGAATCTCTTTTCCTCTAACACAGATTAATAATCATTGATTATTGTCTATAAAGGTTGAAAACTTGCTGAAAGCGCACTTGGCTTGTATTTTAAGCCTGTTTCCTAATAAAGTTTAATTGTGCATATTCAATATTCATGATAGAAACTTACCAAGTCGTGCAATATTTGCACCAACAAGTCATCTTTGAGTCTGTTTGGCTGTGGTCCTGTGGACCTGGAACTCAGAATTAATGCGTATGAAAATTTACTTTTAGTGTTCCAATTGATTTTATTTGAGTAATTAAAAATTTATTATTTTTTAATATAAACAAATTGGTTAATGGTTATTAATCTTGAAAGCATAACACACAGTCAAAAAGTAGGTTATTGGAACTCAGAATTAATGCGTATGAAAATTTACTTTTAGTGTTCCAATTGATTTTATTTGAGTAATTAAAAATTTATTATTTTTTAATATAAACAAATTGGTTAATGGTTATTAATCTTGAAAGCATAACACACAGTCAAAAAGTAGGTTATTGGACTCAGTGTTTAAGCATAAATAAAACCATTTTCAGTACTCAAAACTTGTATTAGTACGTAACCGAATAAGCACAATAATTCAATATGCATCCACAACATCAAACCGTACGTGCACGCTACATTTTGGAGTTTGGGTAATGATGAAGATATATTAGTTCCTTTATATTCATGAGACAATATATATATATATATATAGCTTAAATAATCAAGAAGAAGATGAAGCTAAACATATTTACCAACTTAAATCGGTACGACTCTGTTACATATGTCCCTTTTAAGCCACAATTACGTTCGTAACAATGATTTCAACTTTAGAAGAAAGAGGTTACAAATAATTAATTATATAAAGGGTTAAACGAGACTTAAATATAGATCGTAAATATATAGATCACAAACTACAAGGCAAACATAACATAGCATATATATCATGATTGCGAATGTACAAGGCAAACATAACATAGCATATATAGATCACAAACTACAAGGCAAATATAACATAGCATATAATGGGAAAACATAACTAACATACGTCCCTTTCCCGTTTGGGAAGAGGCTTCGCCTCTTATTAATATATTGGTCCGTTTAATCTAAAAAAAAACATAGCATATGTATCATAATTGCGAATGTAGAGGGCTGAAAAGTTGCCAAATTATCTAAATAATAAGAGTGTAGTCCTTCAATATTATCGACTTGTAGTCGTTCAATATTTCTCCTTAGTTTATCGTTGTATTTTCTTTTGTAATATCTGTACTTTGTTGATGTAAACCGGGTTAGGTCCCAATTTAATCAATAAAGTTTTGTTTTAATTACAAAAAAAGAGTGTTTATTATCCAATAACTAATAGACACATTGCTTCAGTTGTTTAAGAAGTCGCAATTATTGAGTCAATTTTTTTGCAAGTAAACAAGAGATAATAAATACTCCATAAGACAGAATTGGTACATCATCACTGTTTCTATGATTTTTTTCCATGTTTTTATTATTTACGTTTGACGACCCTCTTTCTTTATATGCATATTCACGAATTCTTACTTCATGCATGTAGGATAATAGTTTCTCAAAAAAAATAAGAAATATATTAAGGATAATGATATACGTAAAAACTTGTTGACACAACATTCATGCAGAGACTTGCTAGGACAATTTGATCAATGTATGGAGCTAGATTAATTAATGGACTTTCGTGAGTCATTATAGTAACGTGCACTGCAAAATAATGTTTGATTTAATGAGAGTCAAAAGTTGTCACAAGTCTGTCGTTAATTTAAAAAACTGTCACAAATCTGTCGCAAATTGACTAAACTGTCACAAATCCGTCGCCAATAAGCTCGCAACAAAAAATATCAATCAATAATCCCGCCGATATTTGAATATTTATTTATATTGGTGTGTAAAAATATAAACTATATAAACATAAATACATGCACAATGAACAATAAGTGAAGTGTGCTAATCATTACAAATAGCTAGTTACTAGTTAGCCTTTAATCATACCTTTTTGCTTTAATACTTTCGTGTTTCTAATGTTTATTATCTCCTACATGCAGGTACAAAAAATGCTAGCTACTAGTCAAAAGCAGCAAATGAACAAGAGGAACATGTTTTGCTGTTTGTTTTTCCCACCTTCTCTTTTTTATAAAAAGTAAATAGGGATTATACATACACACACAATCACAACAAACAAATTTGGGAAAACAAATTAAATTAAGTAACAATACTGCATATATTGATTTCACAAGTACTTGTATGGAAAACCGCTTAATTATTTCCATTTTCCACATATATACTAGATGCAAGGACGGAGTCATGACTAACATTCTTGCAAAAAACAAAGTGTTATTATACAAAGTTGCAAGACTGACTATCCGTTTTAAAATTATCTTTAAAATTTATTTAATAAAAAGTAACATTATACAAAGTGCGATCATTTGTCCTCTCATTACAAGAAAAAAAGTTTATTTAGTGCTAAATTTTAGCAACAGTGAACATAATTTGTTGCTAATTTTTTGCTAAAATTTAGTCATAACCAGTTTAGCAAGATAACCGAAAAAAATTTATGATGTTAAATGAATTTTTTATTGTAATGTATAGAGCATCCACCCTCTCCCATGTGACAATTTGTTTGATAATGCTAAACAAGATCTTTTTTATTATTTTACGTGCTACTGTATATTATTCTTGTATAAATAGACCTTAACAATCCTCCTTCATAAACTCATGCATACAAATCTCACTCTCACTCTCTTTTCTCATCCTTATAAACCTACCTAAAAATGTCTAAAATCACTACAAATTCTCCTAAACATTGTGCCCAAAAAGGATTCCAACTCAAAAAGCTCCACAAGAAGCTCCTCTTCACTTTCTCCACCTTTTTCTTATCTATACTATCATTCATTTTCCTTGTTTGGCTTATTTTACACCCTTCAAAGCCTCAATTTTCTCTCAAAGAAGCCGAAATTTACCAACTCAACTTATCCGGTGCCCCTAACCTCCTCAACTCTTCCATACAACTCACACTTGAATCCAAAAACCCGAACAAGAAAGTGGGAGTTTACTATGATGACCTTATATTCTACGTCTCGTACAAGGGGCAACAAATCACCATGGAGTCTTCTATCCCTCCGTTTTACCAAGATAAGGAGGAGACTAATGTCATTTCCGCTTCTTTGTATGGGACAGGCTTGCCTGTGGGGCCAGGTTTCGGATACGAAGTGGGGAGGGACCAGAATGTCGGGAAATTGGTGCTAACTCTTAAAGGGAATGGACGGTTGAGGTGGAAGATTGGGAGTTGGGTATCGGGAAAATACCGGTTTATTGTGAATTGTGTATCTATAATGGACTTTGGACCAACTATACCTACGGGGCCATTAAAATCTAAGCAAGGCACTCAGTGTTCTACTAGTGTTTGAGTGGGGTATAAGAAAATTTGCAGTTTTATTTTTGTTTTTGTTTTGTTATAGTATTGTTTGTGTAATGTGTAGTTACGTTGTTATAAATAGTTGTGTCGCTATAGAAATGAAAGAAAATATTTCGTTTTTTTTTCTCCTTCTGATTTCTTGTTGCCTCAGTTTATTTGATTCTTTGATTTAAAATTACAGTGTATTTGGTTAGCTAAATTTAAAATAGAGTATTTCAGTTTCCAAGCTTGCATGGATGCATCGGACACAAGCAAACTACTTGTTATGTTTAGTTGTTCTGTTCATAAGGCTTATTTTTGTTCATGTTTTATTATTCAATTCATGTATTCTGCAAAAAAGGACGAACATGAACCGAGCGATTACCAAATTGAACACGAGCATTTACATAACATCTAATAATTATGTGAGGGACATTTCTTAACTAAGAATTACAGAAATAAGCCTTGTATATAAGCATGTACTTGCTCATAAAATACCTAGCTTTAAGTGAAATGAATAGACTGTTGATTTGGAAAGTTAATAATAATTTCTTCAGAATAGAAAGATGAGGAAAAAGCTTTCTTTATAATTACCTTTGGTTTGGTTGTTAAGAGGCCCTATACAAGAAAAGGGAGAGGCAAGTTGATATAGTGGAGGCCTATAGTAATTAGTAAGTCTGATAGAGAAAAGATTCCAATCTGCATGTTATGGGTTGCAAAATTATTTGTTCTGTCGTTATTCCTAGTCGAGGACCTAACATTACACATTTACTAGAGATCGATGTTGTCACCGATATTAATATTATAATGTCCGAGTTGAACCGTGGCTACTTCTCATAGAAATGCAACTCGTACCATGCCATAGTTCGAGTAAGACATAGGTACCTTCCTAGAGTATTTTGGGTCGCGGATTTGCTTGTATCACAAACGGAATTAAACACTGACATGATCAATACGCGAGTGAAATTTGTAAGTTTCATACAACTATATATATAGATATCTTGATATTCACAATGTTAATATATCGATTTCCCAAACATAGAAAATTGGAATTTGGGTTTGTCATAGTCTGAAAGTTGGTAAGCATGGTTAAAGGCACTTTGTAGGACCAAGAATACCACCAAATAGAAAAGTTAGGCTACTTTGTTGTGGTTTTTCAGGGCCACTTGATAAGATGGGTTAACTGTACTTAAAAGTTGATATTATTATTTCATTTCAGGAAGTATCGTGCAAGTGCGAAGATTTCAACACCTCGGATTAAAAATAAATACATGTTCACTACGTCCAAACTATCACCGAGGCCTTTTTGCAAATTAAAATGCAATTTAATTAACTAAAATCAATACATCGACTTGTGTTTTGGGGGTAAAGCTGTGTTAGAGCAAAATTTAACGCTCATCATAAAAAGCTGACTCAAACTTATCTAATGAGAAGTGGTCATGACTTTGATTACCAAGTAGAACGATTGTATTTAACATATAAAAATTGAATTACCTTGCTAGCCTAACTAAATGAAGTAACTTGTACTGTTGTACAGAGTGATGAAGATCAAACCCTAATAAATAATCATACAAAAAACACCAAATATATGCAATCACGTCTAATTATCTGTTACTGGCTTCCATGCTGAGGTTCATGCCTTAAGTCCATACTCGACAACTGATCTCCGATCAAATTGTTGTACTTTAAAAACTGCAAACAAAATATACACGACAACGTTGGGTTAACACAAATTGGCTCAAAACTATACTCCTAATAGACAACTTAAAATAGTCATAAATTTGAAGTGATTCATTCAACCCACAACCAAACCGAGGAAAAAAAAAATGCTACAAGACCTAACTTTAGTGATACTTGCATCTTGCGCTACCTTTACCACAACAGATATTCGTGAGCTATAAGTCGGTATAACTCATCAGTGAAGATATCCGAAGCACATACCAGATACTATTTAAACTTGGCTGGAGATGTCCAATTATTTTTAGTTAATATTTAATCAATAAAATATTAATTTTGACGAGTCGTAAACTTTGAGCTCGGGTAGTCACCCCACTGCCCTGGAGCAGGCAGAGTCAAGTAAGTATAAGTTACATCAGATTAAGTTAAAAAAGGAACGATATAATAGTAGTTAGAATTGTTCAACAGGAGGCTAAAAAATGTACGAAGTAAAAAGAGAAAATGGTTATCCTTGTTGTTAACTTTTTTTTAATTAACAGCGACCATTTTATTGAGAAGAAAACAAAATACGTTCATGGAAACAAGCCTTCCATGATAACTTCCGGGAACAAATACGACTAAATTCCCAGATATAAGTTGAATACATTACATATTCAGTGTGCAAAATTACTTTTGCACTTACAATAAACACCTCAAAGAGGTTATAATAAAACCAAGACTCGTCATAATGAGATTATCAGGATCATTTTTGGATATGACAATTGTAAATAGCCAATATATTCTTCAAATCTTCCATCATTAGCAGATACGATTCTTTTTTAATAACATATTTGTCAAATAACTCCAGCAATTGCAACAAAATTGCTACAATAATCAGTGTTTTCTCCTCCAAAAGAAGATTAGTTATGTCAATGACCATTTTAGCTCCAAACAATTATCAAAACCCAGACTAATAACTACTCTTACTTTGAATACTAATCAACCAATCGTCCCATTATAAACTGCGAATCTTACCATAAAAAAAACGATCCAAAATACATAAACACCATGACACATGGTTATGCTCCGATATACTCACGACACCTAGGAGGGAGAGAGGATACGGGGAGGGAGTGGAGAGGCGTGGCCCTTCTCCCACCCCCACCGGAGTGAAGTCGCCTTTGTCTCTTTTTCTCTCTCTCATCCTTGTTGTTAACTAAGGGGGTTTAAACTTCAAAAACTCATATACTACTAGAGATACTCATAATAGCATAATATGCGAGAAATGATAACGAGCATAAAACAAACTCACCGCTGACACGACTTCTTCACTTTTCCTTGCCAATTGTTGTCGTTTAGCATTTCCAGCTTCGTTTACTACGTACATCAATTTCGACAGTGATAGCTTCGACCTAACCTAACCAATGATATTTAACAAAATAAAATGCCAGAGTCTTTTTAGATTTATACGGATCTGGCTGGAAAAAATAGAGGCGGAAAAAAATACCTCAGCAACAACTGCCATAATCTGTATTTGCCTTGCTTCTAGATCTCTCTCATTCAGTTCCACATCAAATTTCATATTACTGAGTTCCTTGGTAGCTTCTTCATATCTAATATTTCTTTCTTTTTTGAACTGATTTATAGATTCATCGATTCATCGATCTGTGCAACTGACATACAATACATCTAACTTCAGGGTCTCAATGGGTTAAACCAAAATTAGCTTAAAGCCACACAAACATAAAAAAAAAAGAAAAAAGGAATAGTTACCTCTCCCTTGCCTTTCAACAAGTTCTGCCTTGAGCATCTTATTTTGCATATCTTCGTCCCTTTGCTGAACTATTAATGCCTTAACATCTTTTTCAGTCCTTTTCCCCGAGTTTACTTGTTTTTGGAGCAAGAAAATGCCCATACGTTAAAAGTTACAGATTTCATTACGTAATACAACCATGCCCACATATGTGTTCTGATATTATACTTTGACTTCACAAAGACGAAGGGGAAATCACACAAGTAACCACGCATGACTTAAAATCTCAGTATTTTCCTTCCCCAATTCATTTAAAATGGCCATTTATTTTTAATCCTTATATTCAAAAACGATATGCATAACTCTACAGTAATAGCACTGTTTTAAATAGCGTTATCGCTATCGTAGCGTTTTTTCGAGAGAAACGCTAAAAACGCTAATAGCGTTGCTATATAGCGCTTTACGGTGTATTTTTTTTTGCCTAAATATGCACTAAACTTTAGAATATATAACAAAAAAAATAAAAAATGTATAGTTATATTAGATAGTAATAAAAAAAAAAAAAAAAAAATGTTGTTGCTGAGTTTCGAACTTGGGTCTGTTGAAAAGTACAGAACTGTCTTAACCATTTGGACTGCAAACACTTTTATAAAAATTACACAATATATATTATTTATTTAGATCCGCTGTTTTTTTTTAACTCGCTATTTACGCTTTTGGTCCAGAATTTCGCGCTTTTTGCGCTTTTGGTCCCCTATAGCGCGATTTTAGCGCAATTCCACCCAAAATCGTGATTTTTCGTTGCGTTTTTTACCAAAAAAGCGCTATTTCACGCTACGTAGCGCTACGTAGCGCGAATTTTAAAACAGAGAGTAATAGTATAAACAAGATCAACTTCATTTCCTGTAATTCTCGATCAAAAGCACAATTCTAAGTTTACAACGAAGAAAACTAAGCTGGCAAACATAGCATAAGATTGTGCACACCTGTTCTTGTATGGCCTGAGCCTGCACGAGGCTCTTCGACACTTTCTTGTGAGCCTGAAGATTAAAAGAAGAAAAAAACCAACATCAGGAACTATCAGTTCTTCATCTAGATAAGTGATGTTTAATGCATTTCCTAAAAGCTTGGCACACCATTGCAGGCAAACATGCTGATTTACTCAAGCTAAATATAACTGAAATGCATGTTAGCATATGTATGTTTATGACTTACATTTTCACAGATATAGTTCCGGTGGATAAGCAGCTAAAGACCTCTTAAAACATCACTGACAATATGTTGTATACCCGGCAGTTGTCCTAAACTTGCAACATTTTCTTCTTCTGCAATTGCGTTCTAAACAAGGAGGGGATATAGGTTATATAGTTCGGAGCCCCTCAGCCCGTACTATGTCATGCGATTTTGGAGTTTCTCCTGATATTATTTTCTATTGATTTCTTATGCTAGTTAATGAGTTTTCTGATTTTGCAATTGGACATATGTTTGAGTTTTTAAATCCATCTATATAGCGATGTGAACTTTATATAAGTTGACATATGTATAAATGGTTTTTCTCACACATATGCGGAATTGTAAAACAGATTCTCATTTGTAAAACAGTTAGTGTGTAGCATGGTTACACTGAAATTTATATAAAAAAATGTTCTTTAAAAAAAAAAGGTTATATAGTTCGGAGATTATTTAGAACTACGTTTACTATGGCCAATGTGATGCTCCATTTTATTTCAAGAAAACAATTGCTTAACTACTATGCAAATACAATCAATATATGAGGGGGAAAATAACTAATCTAAACTTCTTGAGGAGCGGTAATTGATAGCGTACCTTTGTAAAAACCTCGAGCATGCTATTCTTCTCCTGATAAGTTTGCCTTGATACCCTTTCTGCACCTCTAGCCTCAGCTCGAAGAACTTTCTTCTCCTCCAAAGTCTTTTGCAGCTTATCTGGCGACTGAACAATTCTTGAGCGTAATTTCTTATTTTCCGGATCACTTTGTAACAACGCAAAATTTGCACTTGTAACCTGGAAAAAACCAATAACTTTTGTTGAAAAATATATGCAGATGAAAGAATCTTAATAAGGCAACAATGCATCGAAGGGTTTCGAAGGTATTGTTCATGCAAATTATGCACCATAATACTTAGTGACTTCTAAACAAAATCCATATACTGACTTGTGGATGCACAGACACTCTTACAGATGTATTGTTGTGGTCAGTGGTCACCATTCACCAATCAGAATTATCTGACCTGACCAACAAATGACAGGAACGGTAGAAAAACTGATATTTAATATTTATTCCCATTGACGTATTTAAAAAAAATGGCACCTGAGATAAGAAATCAGTGTCATCAACTTGTAATAGACCAAAGGCCTGTTTGTTTCAGCTTTTAAGAAAATAAGGTGAAGTTTAAGGTTCACAAAAAAAAACCCAGCTTATTCAAGCAAAAAACTAAGGAAAATTCAGCTTTTTAAGCTAACAAACAAAATACAGTCAAGTTTCAAGGAAAGATGAGATTATAAGCTGCAAGCAAACT
Organism: Primula vulgaris; assembly: GCA_963920805.1. NCBI lineage: Eukaryota > Viridiplantae > Streptophyta > Magnoliopsida > Ericales > Primulaceae > Primula > Primula vulgaris. The sequence goes on along the minus strand of OY987214.1, from coordinate 387,760 downwards.
TTTAAAATGAAATAAAGTAATAATTTGAGTAGAAGTAAGTCAAAAACACAACCTTTTGATCTAAATCAGTAGACTTGTCCTTCATTTTCTTGATATTTGCTCTCAAGGACAATTTCTGGTTATTGAGACCATGGATGGTCTGTCGTAATTTTTTAACTTTTATGTCGAGAGCCTGAACAAGCGGATTTTCTCTCTCCTTTGATTCAATGACCTCGTCAATCTCCGCACTCACCTGATAAGCATTTGATTAAAAGTTTTGTATAATTTTGAAACCATTGGATAGTATATTAAACAACAGACTTATACTCTTACAAGTACCTGTAAAAGCCTATCCTCCAACTCTTTCCCTTGCTCTGCAACAAGTCTATGTCCGTCCACTATTGGCCAAGTTCCATTTTGTTTTCTCTAGATATTAAGCAAAACAAGCAATCAGACTTTGTAAGGTGACCTGTCAGGATCTCTAAAGGAGAAAAGATGTCCATCACTGAAATTTTACTATTATTGCCGGAATAAACACAAGTGAGAATACGTGACTTGTCAGGATCTCTAAAGGAGAAAAGATGTCGGAGTAGGACACCAACCCAATCACAACCCGATCTAGAACCACATAATCAAACAGAAATTGAGACTAAACAGCAAACTAACCCTAGAAACATTGGAACTTTGGATGGCAAACCCAAATAAGAATAGAGTATTAGACTCTTCTTATAATTTTATAATTCCACCATGATTTCTCATTACAAATACAACTTTTATTTTCATAAAACCTGGCCTCCGGAAGAATCAATACAAACAGAACACATACAGAGAGAGTTTTCATCTAGTAAGAATAAAGGAATCTACAAATTTTATGTAGCATGTAGTGGTTTTTTATTTTAAGAAAAAAAAAAATTTGGAATTTACTTGATGACAAAAGATGTTCGTATAATAGACTTCTAGAAAACTTGTTCACCGTTTTAATCGCTCCTCGTTACATACCAAGAACCCGTTTTAAGGTGCAAAGCAAGTACCTAAAAACGCAAAAGTTAACCATAGAACTGAGAAACAATTCGGTCCTTTTGGGATCGGGCATAATGAGATCTTTGAGGCAAAACGCTCTGGCTCAATCCATAGAAGCCAAAATCTCTTTCATCTTCTTCAAAAGTGTCATCATTCGGAAAGATGTTCTGTGATACTCTGGATTATAGAGATGCTCCAGGGCAGAGAAGTCGAACTGGTCATAGTCTTCACTGCCAAAAAGAAAGAAAGTAAAAAACGTTAGCTACTTGAGAATGTAGATATATTAGTAATTCAAAAGGCTGAAATAGGAGCAGAACTATGAGAATGATAAGTATTTTGAGGATACAATTATGTCATCAACTTCTATCAAAGGTTCCAAGGTTGGATGTCAAAAAACTCATGTAAAACAGTAAAAAAAGGTTGATTTGGTTTAAATAAAAAGTTCTTCAAAAGGGGAGTCTATGGAAACCCAAAGCGAGAATTGCATATAAAACCGAGTAAACAAACGTAAATTAGGGAACATCAGAGAAAGGTGTGGAATATCTGTTGGGTAACGATTTCCAGAGAAAAACAAAAATCAAACCCTGACTAAAGTTTATTGTACAAGACATAAGTCTGTTTTCCAGATAAGGAAAGTTTAGCAAATCAGGTATTGGAAACGGGCGAAACAATAAAATTTAATGTTTAACTCGTAGGAACAAATGGCGAAATTATCGGCACAATCGAAAAACCAGATAGAAAAATTGAACCTTTGGCTCTAAGAAACAATAAATTGAATAAAAGAAAAGGAAAAACGAGTTTTTTTACCCAAACACAGTTATATGAGTAAATTAGGGTTTGAGATGGAGAAACTATTAGCAATAAAAAGTACCCAGATAGAAAAAAAAATGAATCTTTGTCTCGAAAAATTGATAAATAGAAGAATTATCAAAAAAGTAATCAAGGGTTAGGGCTTAAAATTTGTTACAAACACTAATACATAATTAGATTAGGGTTTGAGATGGGAAAACTATAGGCACAATAAAAAACCCAGATATAAAAAATATATATAATAATAATGCCTTGACATTTTCCTATATTATATATCTATCTATATATATATATAATAATAATAATATATATATATAGAGAGAGAGAGAGAGAGAAAGTAGCATGCATGTCAGTTCTTTTACTTTCCGCGCCATGCAAAATTTGTATTATTATTTTAATACCATACATTTTTTATATAGTAGGAAATATTAATTAAATGTCTTGCTTTTATAATAACTATATTACAAAAAACTTATGTGTACTATTTTTTGTGTGGCCAATTAGATTTTAATAAAACTAACGGTGTTAATTTCACCGTTAACTATCGTTTTCTCATCCTTTTTAACAATAACAGATAATTTTATCTAACTCTCTATCTTTACCGTTTATGTTTTTGTATTTTATTTTCTATCTTTCTAACAATTACAGAAAATTAAGTATTTTTTGTATGTACTAATCAATGATTTTCCTTATTTCTATTTCCCTCCATCCACGTATCCATCTTCGTAACTATTTATATCTACTTCCTTATCTTTACGAACATGTCATCGATCTTTTTATTTCTATTGGGTGTCAATGTCTTGATTTCTCATGATCTTACTTGAATTGGCTCGTTTAAAAATCTCATTTCATCGAGATATAATTTCAGTTGATGTATAGACTAGGACACAATGTCATATCCTAGTTAATGTGATGGTGAAACAATAAATCTAGCCCTATATATATATGTAGCGGCCTTATTCTTGATTAGTTTAATAATTATTAAAGTTTTTGATGTGAAACAACTTTTAATAATTTCTTCTTTTGAAAGTTGGAAAATTTTCCTTCTTATTATATTAAGATTGCATTTAGTATTAAAAAAAAGGATTAACCCTCTAGAAAGGTCATCTCTAATTATATTACTCTCATTCCTGCAGATAATTTACTCATATAAAATGATCTCATTCCTCACAAAGATACCAGAAAGCCTCATTTTCACAATATAGATTGATCAATATTTCAACTATTAACAATATAAGAGTTTCTCCTAGGGACTCATATTCAATTTTTGGAGCTTGATTTTCTCCTAGAGTTTCAACTATTAACAAAAAATGAGTTTAGTAACAGTTTTTGCCCATGAACATATGAACATAACCCAATTAATCCATTCTGACCAAGAGTTACACACACCAAAAAACCCAGCTCTGTACAGTAAAGTGGGAAAATTATTGTGAAACATCCTCCAAATTAACACCACTTACAAACTGCACTTAGGGGTGGGAATGTCGTTTTTAAACTTGATATGGCAAAAGCTTTTGATAGACTTAATTGGGAATTTTTAAAAAATGCTCTTTTGGCCTTTGGTTTTGATAGTTTGTGGGTTAATTTGGTTCTCCAATGTGTATGTTTCGCTAATTATTCTGTTTGTATTAATGGAGTTCAATCAGGTTTTTTCTCTTCTAGTAGAGGGGTTAAACAGGGCGACCCTCTCTCTCCCCTTTTGTTTATCATTGCAGAAGAGGTCCTAAGTAGAGGGCTCGAGAAACTTAACTTGGATGGTACACTTATTCCATACAAAATTCCCACTAATATAACTGCTATCTCGCATATTCTTTTTGCAGACGATGTTCTTATTTTTACAAATGGTAGTAAACAAAATCTAGACAAGCTTATGCCGTTTATTAATAGTTATGAGTTAGCGTATGGCCAATTGTTAAACAAGTCAAAAAGTGTTTTCTTAACTAACAATCACAATAGTAATACTAATAGAAATAGCATTATTGCAGCAGCTACTGGTTTTACTGAGTGCACTTTTCCTACTAAATATTTAGGCATCCCTCTACATCACGCGAATCTTCTTTCTAGCATGTATGATCCACTTGTGGATAAAATTAACAAAAAGGTATCTAATTGGAAAAGCTCTATTCTTTCATCTGGTGCTAAACTTATACTTATTAAACATGTACTCTCTTCTTTTCCTATGCACCTTTTAGCAGTTCTTCATCCTCCCAAAATTACGACTGACAAGATTGATACTGCTTTCTCTAACTTTTTCTGGGGCTCTTTTGAGGGAAAAAATAGTCATCATTGGATTAGTTGGTCCAGAATTACTAAGCCCACTAATGAGGGGGGTCTAGGGATTAGAAATATAGCTGAGGTTATGAAAGCTCTTCATCTCAAGATGAGTTGGAGGCTTTTGAATGTTGAATCCCCATGGACTATCTTTATGTATCAAAAGTATTTTTCTCATTATATTAATTGGAATGACCCTGTTATTTTATCTTATCACTCTAATGCTTGGAAGATATTTGGTTCTAACTTTCCTACTCTTATAGCTAAAAGTGAATGGTGTGTTAAGGAAGGGTCTGTGAGTTTTTGGTACGAGAACTGGTCAGGAAAGGGGCTTCTCTGCGAGCACTTTGGTGTCGTCTTTCCTAACGTGCTTCTCAACCAAGTTATTCAAGGTAATGCTTGGGATTTACCCCTGCTTAATCTTATGGGGGGAAAACCCTTGGTTAATATGGTAACTCAGCTTTCTATTAGCTTGAGCGTTGGTTCTGATATTAGGTTTTGGCCTATTACTCATAATGGTGATTTTACTCTTAAAAGTGCTTTTAATTTCATTAGAGTGAAAAATCCTGTTCTTAATATGGCTAAACACATTTGGAATCCCCTTTTGCCTACTAAAGTTTCAATCTTTGTGTGGAAATTGTGGCATAATGCTATTAAACTAGAGGAGGATTTAAAAAAGTATGGCATCAATTTAGCTTCTAAATGTTCTTGTTGTACAAATTATACTTGCGATTCCATTTGTCACCTTATGGGGCATAGTGATGTTTCTAACAAAGTATGGAGTTATTTTTGCAATAGTTTCGGATTTCAGCATTATCCACGAAATGATTGGAAGAGGAAATTGCAGAATTGGTGCAGCAACTGTGACGGTTCTCATTTTGGTAAAACTGCGGCCTTGGTGCCTTTTCTTATTTTATGGGAAATATGGTTGAGTAAGAACAACTATAAACATGATAATACTCCCATGTGCGCCACTAAAATTATTGCTAAAGTTCTTAATTGGTTAAGGGATATCAATTTTCTTATTAAACCTACCAGCCCTACTAACAACTTCCAAAATATTACCCTTGATGGTTTGGGCCTTAAGTTAATTGAATGTAGGGTTAAAAAACCTTGTCTGGTTAGCTGGAAATGCCCACCGTCAGGTAGGCTCAAGCTTAATATTGATGGCTCAACTAGAGGTAATAACTCAGGCAATGGTGGATTGATTAGAGATAGGAATGGTCTTTTGATAGTTGATTTTTCTTTTCATCATATATCTAACTCTAATACGCTAGCTGAGCTCTTGGCTATTTACAATGGTTTGCTTATCTGTTATGGTATGGATATTTATGGCATTAATATTGAGACTGACTCTGAGATTATTGTCAATTGGTGGAAGAATGACACCACTCCTGGTCTTAAATTTCAATCTATATGGAGTAATATTTGTGAATTGATAAATTTGATTGGCTTGGACTTTGTTCATGTTTATCGAGAGCAAAATCAAGTAGCGGATGCCTTGGCAAAGATGGGTGCTAATGGCGCTGATCTAGTTATGCATTCCCCTGTTTTTTTGCCTAATAAAGTGTTTGCTATGTATATGTTAGACCAAAAAGAAACCCCTAGCTTTAGGGGTAAAACTTTTTGTGTTTGATGTAACATCGGGCATGGTTGGTTTTTAGCTAATGATGGTCACCCTGAAGCAAGGTTTGGACGATTTTCACTATTGGTGGGTTTATAATTTTGATTGGTCTTAGTACCGCTGTTAAAGCCTTGCTTTTTCGGCCCTGGCTTTTCTATGCTAGTGATGAATATTTTCTGAAGCTTATTATTGAACACTAACAGCGATTATTATGGTAGCCAAAAAGGAGCTAGAGAGTGTATGCCACGAGACAGTCTCTTGTGCAGATTTCATAACATTAGCGACCCGAAACTCTATTGCATTAGCAGGTGGACGAAGATATAATGTATCTACTGGAAGACGTGACGGACTAACATCAAACCCAATTCTAGTAAACTTACCGCAACCAAGTGATACTGTTCCAGAGGTTGATGGGAGCTGTGTGTTTGGCATGGTTTATGAACTTATGAAATAGTTGTTTTTGTATGCATTTTGAGGTTTTAAGTATGTTTCTTAGATTTTTTCTAGTTTGATCTTGTTTCTATCAGCAGTTTGTTTTGCTGTGTTATTTTGTCAGTTTTTAAGCTAGCCATGGAGGCTTGTTCCTTGGCATGAACTCGATTTTTGTTTCAATAGAGTTTGGCCCTGTTAAAAAAAAAATAAAAAAAAATAAAAAAAAAATCTAATAATTTTATATCTTTTGATACAGATTTAACAAAAATAGCTTGCGAGCATGCACTTGGTTTTAAATCAAACAATTTTACTCCAACTCAATTTGTTCTTTTTATCCCTGAGGTATTCCCACAGGGCTTAAAAAGGGGTGAAGCTTATTTTTCATAACCATGATGTCATATTGTTAGTAAGAAGGCCAATTCCACATATTGTCATGAATAATAGCAGAGAGTTTCTCATTTAAAAGTGATGGCATGCATTACTATTAAAAAAAATGGTCCTAATGTAGTTAATGGGCATGATATGACTACACTTAAAGCCAAGTGTCATATCAAAGAGAGATAAATTTGCCATGTTCAACATTTTATATTTAGTTGTAATTGCTTAATTGTGAATCGTGACAGATCTGACAGTGTTTATTCACTTTTTATGATGTAGGTCGATTAGTATATGATTGATCGACATATTCTTAGTAGGTTGTAGTCAATTTGTGATGGAATATTGAACCATATATAATTATTGAGTATTTTGAGTTGTAAACTTGTAATTATAGATTTTTGTGATGCTTTTTAGTTGAATTTGGTGTCGTTCATTGTTAGTGTCATTAACGGTTGTTTTAGTTAAAAAGTGGGTACAAACTTTAAAAATTGGGTATAAAGTCTAAAAGAAGGTGTAAGCTAAAACAAAAAAGAGATTTTTTGAAAAGAGATCAATCTGTAGAAGTTCATCCAATCTCAACAAAGGTTTATTACTAATATATATATAAACCATAGAATTGATCAATATGCATAAGCCATAATGGTCTAACGAGCAAACATAACGGACGGATGTTAGCCAATATCGATAACTCGTCCTAATACCATGTAGAAGTCTATCAAATGTCATGGTGAGAAACTCATATAAAAAACAAAGTCCTCGTCAATAAATTTGATATTAGATCATAATAAACAACATAATAAACAACAATTGTTGTCTCTAAGGCAATCTATCCCATTGTTTTACAGTCCATTCATAGACCAATTTCATAACCTCTTTGAATAAATTATCTATGGTTAGATTTTCTTATAATTTTATTAAATTTATCTTTGATCAATATGTATTATTTTGTTCCAACAATACTCTTCAATAACACTATATGACAAAAAGTTTAAAGCACTGTACAGTACTATGGTTTTTACTATTTTACTTCATTAATTTTGTACTAGTGCTAAGTAGGTCGGCTCTTGATGTATCCTTAATTTAATTTGACAATGCCTAGCTCCTACATGCTGGTAACAACTTAATTGTTTCTTCTCTTCTTCTCTTTTTTTTTTTTTTTTTTGGGTACAAAGGGAGGCTAAGGCCATAAGATTAAAAAAAGAAAATTACTACATAAAGACTAACTAACTCTTCCCCACGGTGGACATTCAACGGAAAGGATCGCCAAAATTTACTTCGGCGGATATTCTAATGTAATCCTTTCTTTAATTGCCGCGTTGTATAACTTAGAAATAATCCTTTCTTTAACTGCCCCGTTCTTATGTAATCCTTTCTTTAACTGCCGCGTTGTATAACTTAGAAACAATCCTTTCTTTAACTGCCCCGTTCTTATGTAATCCTTTTTTTTTGCCAAAATTTCCCCGTTGTTTCTTCTCTAATTAAGTCAAATTGTGAAATTGAGTTTTTTTTGTCATCTTCATTGAAGAAAAAATATGGATGCATTGACATAGAGCAGAAACTAACAATTACAGTAGTCTACTAAATTTTATGATTGCCGGACCTGCACGATATGTCTTTCAGATAGTGGTATGAATCCATTCAGGGTGATTAAGAACAAGATTTATTGGCACATAAGTTGATTCATGATTTGAAGCGGAAGGTAATTAGGTCATAGGTTACGCAAAAAAAGTGGCATTATGATCAGATATTATGACCGAATGTCTTGGCTGTTCACTCTCAATATATCATTTGGTTTACCTAAGACTTCAATGTAGCTTCGTGGTTTTATGAACAGTTATAATTGATCGATAGAATAACTATAGCTTCGTGGTTCTCCATTCTGGTGAACGAAGCGGCCCTCGACTTCTTCAACTCACATGGCATGGACTCCGTTAAGGGAATCCTCTCTTGCCTATTATTCATCATCATAATGAAGTAGTGTTGATTTAATTTGGGCAACATCTTTCACAACACTTGTCGATTTCGGACTAACTTTATACCGTTATGTATCTTGCATGTCGAGATTAAATATCTACCATAAAGAGGAAAGTTACTAGGAGTGTGCTCGGTAAAAAGGGTTACAAGACCCATATTTAGAAGAAGTAGAAGAAAGAAAGCGATTCTTTATCTTGTATTTTAAAAAGTAGAAAAACAACCTTATTTCTTTTTAAAATGATAAATATTGTACAATCTATAAAACTATATATATCATAAAAAACAGCTACCTCCTAATACTAGGAGAGTGCTTAATCTACACTTTAAAACTTCCAAACGTAAACCATAGTCAGATAATTACAACACCAAGTCCACTGATTCTTTTGCACGAAAACGTGCAATAATAATTCGCATACCTTTCTATTTCTACGAAAACGTTGTCATATATGTATCGTTACTCTTACACCTTTAGCAACCTTTCTTACAGGTCTGACCTGCACAAAGGGCAGGTAATTTGGCCTTCATCAATCCAACCATCTAGACACTCTCGATGAAAGACATGACAACAATTTGAGAGCTCTCGTATTTCATCATTTTCGTCGATGCATCTTAAGCACACAACACATGATGTTGAACCAGTCTTGTCTCTTGATCCTCCTGATTTGATGACCAAATGGCCATACTTAATGATTGGAAGTTGTTCCTTCACAGATGAAGCTATGAAATGGGAATCTACTTGTAAGTCTAGTTGATAAAATGGATTAAACTCTTCATTAGAGGATAGGTTATCTTCTCCAAGATGATTAAATGAGAATTTGAAAAGGAAGATAATGAATTTTATTAGGGATATTATAAGGATTATGTATTTAAAAATCGGGATTTTGATACCAAAAGGAAGGCCCATGACTCAAGATCAGGTGGATCAAGTGCTTCCTTGAAAGGATTGTATTTTGTGAAATAGTAATCAATGGTATTTATCAAAATAAAAATCAACGGTATTTAATTATGGATTAAAAGTTGGAAAACAGAGGCTTAGTTAGACAAGTGGTTCCCATTGAGATAAAACATTTCTTATTGATTTACCATAGGTCCATAGTCCATAGCTTTAACTCTTAAGGTTCATTCGTAATTAGTTGGATGGTGGTTACTGGTTTAAGTTTTCAACGCCTTGGACTTGTAATTTATCAATCAATGGGTCCAAATAATATGTTTTTTTAAACTACGAGACTGATAAAATTTCAGATATACTTTGATGTAAAGAGATGTAGTCATTGCGATAACTTAAAATGAGGTGGTTCCTTACGAACTTACCTAATTTTTAACAATGTTTCGAGTTTTCTTATTTTTATCAATTATGGAGACTTAAGCAACTCGTACAAGATAAACGGAGTATAAACTACTAATATTAGTATCAAATATTATAAATAATTTTTTTCGCTAGTGCACGAAACTTTCGAAAGTAGTTCAATAATTCAATTAGCCAGTTAGAACACATCATTTAGATAGGCTTAACTTCCATGTACCATACGTTTTTCCAGATGCATAGTCCATTTCGCATTGAATACTTTTTTTCACTTTCAAATTTGCAATATGTACGTATACGTAGTGAACTTTCTTCTTAAGGTTTCTAATTCTGGTACCATAGAAACAGACTTTCATCTATATTTATTTGATGTGTACTCCTATGTGGTTAGAAGAGGATCCAACTATTCAATTTTGTCTTGTCCCTGTATAATTTATATATAGATTTCCTAAATTTAAAGTTAGTTAGGGTGGTTAATTTATAAAATTGACCTTATTTGATCGAGAGTCCGTTAATCGGGGGTAGGTATATTTAGAAAATTATTGCAATATTATTTATTGTAACTGTGACCACATTTAGCAAGTTTCCAGAATGGACAGTTCAGTACTTCCGTTTATTTATGTTTACTTATGTCTCTAGAAAGTTTGTGTGTGTTTTCGAAGCTAAGATTCTTTCAAGAAATAAGTTTAATGATGCTTATGGCCAATGTCAGTTTCGTTTAAGAAACTTAACGAAAACGAAAGACTGGCTTGGTACGACAATATATAGCATACGACAAGAAAATGCTGAACCGTTGGTGTACTAACATCAATTAATGAAAATGGAAATGGAAATGGAGTTGTTTGAAATTTTTGGAAAACAAGCGCACCATCGTAGCATGAATTAAACCTCTCTTGCTTATAGCAACTATAACTCTATAAGTTTTATATTGTCTATATCTCACTGCCTTAGCCAAACTTTTTTGATATGTCTAAAATAGAAGATTTTGTATAGGATTGCCAAACTTAATACTTACTAGGTATTCATGCCTATGTATTTATGCAGAGCAAACATGATAGCTAAAGTTGACAGTTGAAATTCGGTCACTTGTACGGATTAATTCCAGCCTATTTTATGTGTGAGTATATATGTGCACATACGAGCACCTAAGTCACCAACAATTTGATCAAATAAAAAGCTTCTTTTTACAAACTAAAAGTTAAGTGAAGACCAAAGAATAAAACAAATAAAATGTAACTATAGCAGTGTCTAAATGTTGTAGTCCAATTGGTTAAATTTGTTAAACCTATCCGAAAGGTCTTACTCTTTGCTTTCCCCAAGTTTAACAAGAAACTATAACTTTTTTTCGATTTTACATCTAAACAAAATTACAACTAACCTATAAACTTACTTATATAAACATAGCCAAACCTCGAAACATTGTGCCACATTCATAATAGGAAGATCTGTATTATTAAAGGAACATGATAAAACCATGTTTTTTTTTGTTAAAAGTCAATTTAGTTCCTCAAATTATAGATTAACCAAATAAGGTTCCACCACTGCTTGTACCTAGGATGACATACCTTGTGCTATTTTTCAGGTCTGTATACCAAATATCTTGTCAAACTAAAAAATGCAAAAATTGGATGATTACAGTTGTTAGTTTAGTCGATAAGTGGATTACAATTTACAATACACATTAGGTCAGCACAAGAACTCCATGCATTTTCTCCCAATGGGTAAATATACTCATCCAATTTTGTTCCAATTACAACAACAACAACAAAAAAAAAAACTCATGGATGTCACTAAAAGAGGGAAACAAAAAAGAACAAACTCATTCTTTAGTCATTTGGTTTTGAGATAATTATCTAGTAGTCATTATTGACTAAAATGGTCTAGCAGCAGCCAAACTGGAGTAATACTACTTAACTACAACATAACAGACAAGACTAATATTATATCTACATAAATTTGGCATGAACCAACAACTAAATAATTAAAATATGAGAAACAAATAAGACGAAAGATACTAAAAAGTCTTGGTCTCTTCTACAATTTTGGATCAGAATATAGTCTTCTACATAGCAACTCTTAACAATGAACATTGTACCGAAACCGATGCTCTGGCATTTCCACGCACGCGCAAATAGCTTCGATTGGAAACAAGGATCAAGATCAAAAAGAAAATGTCAAATTTTTTGAATCAAGTTCAGAAACAAGAACCTATACCTATATGACAAATAAACTAAGACAGTATGATCTTTTATAAAATCCTTTTCCAAAACGAGAATTAACTTGGTATCGAGTCATGCAAATCCAAAGTTGTCATAAATAGGAAAAAAGAAACTATCTAGAGTTGCAATATCTTTAGTGAAGTAACTATAAGAAATTCGATCTGCAGTTCATAAAAAGTAAAATGTGCAACCTATTTTGATCCGCCATTTAAATTTGTGGTGAGTTACACACGTATTACATCTGCGGAGCTAGGGTTTTGATGATGTTTCACATTTCCATCTCAATGGTATTTATGTATATCCATTATTGAGAAAATGCTGAAGAATTACGTAAACCAGACTGAAATTGCTTAACAGACACCTAATCTAAATCACTTATGCAAACAATATGAACGTAACCTCTGACGTTTCAAAATGCAAATTTACCACTAAAGGAAATACGATAGAGCAATCAATAATTAGGAATAACCGATGAATCCACATTACCATACACCAATCTGATAAGTTTTCATTTAGTGACATACTCTTTCGATTTTCATATGATAGCGAGATTAATTACTAGATTCCAATTCAGTGGCCTGCATGTTATGCAGCATTCATTTCTGAAATCAGCTATTTTGTCTGCAACTTTCAGTTCCGGGTAATCGAACCTTGACATTTTCCTATATCAAACATACATATATAGAGAGAGAGAAAGAGAGAGTAGTCATGGCAGTTCTTTTACTTTCGCGCCATGTAAAATTTGTATTATTATCATTATTCTTATTTCAAAATCAAACACTATTTGATACTAGGAAAAATTAATTAAATATCTTTGCTTTATAATAACTATATTACAAAAAAACATATGTGTACTATTTTTTGTGTGGCCAATTAGATTTTATTAAAACTAACGGTGTTAATTTGATCGTTAACTATCGTTTTCTCTTCAATTTGAAGGATAACAGATTTTTATCTAACTTTCTACATTTCCCTTGTCTTTATATTTCCCTCCAATCGCATCTCCATCTTCCTATCTATCTACTTCCTTATCTTTATGAACAGTTTCGTCGATCTATTTTTTTCTATCGCATGTCGTTGTCTTGATTTCTCATGATCTTTCTCCAATTGGCTCGTTTAAAAATCTCATTTCTAGATATTATCTCAGTTAGTTACTGTGATGGTGAAAAAAACAAATCTTAGCCCTAAGTAGCGACCTTAATCTTGACTAGTTTAATAATTATTAAAGTTTTCGATGTGAAACAACTTTTTATACTTTTTTCTTTTGAAAGTTGGAAAATTTTATCAAAGAAAAACAATAAGAAATATGCTGGTACAAGCCACTAGCTTAACTATAACAGTAAAAAAATCAGCTCCAACCACTTAGTTGTACAAATTGGTCATAAAACCATGCCAAATAAAGAGACTTTATCATTCTAAATTTAAAGTAGAGGCCAAACATTAAGCTTATTGAAAATCTTAAAGGATCCAACGTCTAAGATTTATATTGTGATTTCAAAAATCCTAATAAGGTCTTTAGTTTAGATATGGAAAAAATACATTTACTACACCAAACTACAGTGCTGTTAACGATTTGGGTATTCACTTTTAAAAAATTTCAATTTGGGTACCACACTATAATAACTTTTCAATTTATGTACCACCGTCTAAATAAATTACGGAATCATTTCACGTAACATTTGACAAACATTAATTTGAGAGGCTAATTTGACAATTTTGCACAAAAATATGTCATATTAGAAAAAAAAATTCTGCAATTTCACACATAAAAAAATTTAGCATATAATCCAAATTTTTGTTATATATGAAATTGGGAAAAACGTTTTTATATGATGGAATTCGTTTTTATAGGATGAACATAGCTTTGAATCTGATGAAATTCGTCAAAAGAAAACAACAGCAACAAAAACCAAGACAAAAGGAATTAAGATTGCATTTAGTATTAAAAAACAAATTTCCTCTACAAAGGTCATCTCTAATTATATATATTACTCCACAAAAGGATCTCATTCCTGCAGATAATTTACTCAGATAAAATGATCTCATTCCTCACAAAGATACTAGCAAGTCTCATTTTCGAAACATACATAGATTGATCAATATTTCAACTATTAGCAAAATTACAAGGGTCGTTTTCCTAGTTGGAGGGACTATATAAATTCAATTTTTGGAGCTTGATTTTGATAACAAAATCATTTTGAGTAATGATAAAAACTATTTGAGATTGGGCTTAATTTACCATGCATCTCTCTCTTTACGAATGTAATAAATATAAGAAGAAAAATGAGTTTAGCAAGCAAAGTTTATGCCCAGTTTAATCTATTCTGACCAAGAGTTGCACATAATTAAAAAAACAAGTGGTTTACATCACACAAACTGCACTTAGTATAAATATTAGAGTTTCATCTAATAATTTTATCTTTGGTACGGAACTTATTAAGGAAAATAGCCTGCGAGCATATATACACTTGGTTTTTAAATCAAACAGTTTTACTCCAAAGCCAATTTGTTCTTTTTATCCCTGAGGCATTCCCACATGGCTTTAACATTAATAAATCACTCATCATGAGGGAATAAATTAAAGGGGATGAAGCTAATTTTTCATGACCATGCACCTATTGTCACAAATAATAGCAGAGTTTATCATTAATTTAAAATAAAATCATTATTAAAAAGAAGGGTCCTAATGCAGTTAATGTGCATGATAGGACCACGTGTAATTAAGCCAAGTGTCATACCAAATAAAGATAAATTTGCCATGTTCAACTTTTTATATTTAGTTGTGATTACTTAATTGTGATAGAGTTTTTATTCACTCATTATAATGTAGGCCGACTAGTATATGATTGATCTACATATACTTAGTAGTTTGTAGTCAATTTATGAAGGAATCGAGCCATAATTATTGAGTATTTTGAGTTAGAATTTGATAAGTTTTTGTGATGCTTTTTAGTTGGATTTGGTGTCGTTCATTGTCAGTGTTAATAACTGTTGTTTTAGTTAAAAAAAAAATGGGTACTAGCATTAAAAATTGGGTATAAAGTCTAAAAAAAGGTATAAGATAAAATAAAATAAAATTGAAAGTATATCAATTTGTATAAGTTTGTCCAATCCCAACAAAAGTACCTTATATATAAATCACATACTTGATTAATATATAGTCGATGCGGAGATAAATAATGAACTCTACTACTCACTCCTCGCTTGTACCCGATATTTTAATGGTCTAAGTCTAACGAGCAAATATATTGAAAGGGTGGATATCACCCCAACATGGATATCACGTCCTAATACCATGTAGAAGTCATCAAATGCCATAAAAATACTTTATGATAACATAAAGAGAAACTCATAAATAAACCACATTCCTCATCAATATATAGTTGATATAGATCATAATAAACTCTTAAGAAATTGTCGTTTAGAATGCAACCTCTATCACATGCATTATTTTACATTACATGCATATACCAATTTCATAACCTCTTTGAATAAATTATCTATGGTTTGATTTTTTAATAATTTTAATACATTTATCTTTGGTCAAAATGTAATCTTTTTATGCCAACACTAGTACTCTTCAATAACACTATTAGACAAAAGGTTTAAAACACTGTACAGTACTATGGTTTACTATTTTACTTCATTAATTTTTATACTAGTGCTAATTAGGCCGGCTCTTGATGTATCCCCTTAATAGAAAAAATATGAATTCATCGACATAGACCAGAAACTAACAATTACAATAGTTTCCTAAATTTTATGATTGCCGTGCACGGTTGTCTCTTTCAGATAGTGGTATCATTCCATTCAGGGTGATTGAGAACAAGATTTATTGGCACATAAGTTGGTTCATGATTTGAAGCGAAAGGTAATTAGGTCATAGGTTATGCAAAAAAAGTGGCATTATGATCAGATATTATGACTGAATGTCTTGGCCGTTCGCTCACAATATGCTACTATATCATTTGGGTTTACCTAAGGCTTCAATGTAGCTTCGTGGTTTTATGAACATGTATACTTGATTGAGAGAATAACTATAGCTCCGTGGTTCTCCGTTTTGGTGAACGAAGTGGTCTTCGACTTATTCCACTCACATGGTGGCCTCCGTAAAGGGAATTATCTCTCACCTAGCTATTATTGATCGATTTTATTTGGGCAACATCTTTCACAACACTTGTCGATTTCGAACCAACTCTATACGACTATACCGTTAGGTATCTTGCATGTGGAGCTTAAATTTGCTATGCATGAAGAGGAAAGTTACTAGGAGTGCTTGATAAAAAGGGGTGGAAGACCGACCCATATTTAGAAGAAGAAGAAGAAGAAAAGCGATTGTTTATCTTGTATAAAAATAGAAAACCTACTACTAGAAAACAAGCCAATAAAAGCGGTTTTCATTTGCGGACCGCCATTTCCGCAAACGTTGCCGTCTCAAAAAAGTTAAGGCGGTTTTTCAATTAGCTTATAAGGCGATTGTAAACCGCCTCCAAAAGGTTAGTTTTTACGGCGGATAGCTAACCGCCGTTAATACTGCAATTTAGGCAATAAAAAACCGACTTTAATAGTTTAATAACGCCATTAATTATTCAAATATATAACTCAATTTGGACGTTGTACCGCTTTCAATCTTTTGTTCACATACTCCTAAATCGCTGTATTATTATAAAGATATATGTATAAATACATATATAAAATTAAACGCTCAATATGGTAACGAAAAAAAAGATAAAATAATATCGTCGGTTAATCCTCTTTATTTTTTAATAATATGGTAACAATAATAATAATATTTCCTCCTCTTATGATCTCCTCGCCTCCTCCGGTGATTTCCTTCATCTCTGGCGGGTCCGTCTTTTTTATTTTTTATTTTTATTAAGATTTTGCCTCGAAATTGTATATTATTAAAAAAGGAAACTATGCGGAAATTAGACGGAGCCTACTAGCTTTAGCCCGTTATTATTTATTATGAGGAATTTAAGTGCTTATTAAACAGAATTTAAGTGATTGTTAAAAAAATGTATATTTAAACGATTCATCTTAGATTGCAATAAGTAAAAGTAGTTATACACATCTCTATTCGTGGAATCAGAATAACATTTGTAGTTAACAATGTCTCCATAACTCATTCCGAAAAGCCAAAGACACGCCTAATTTCTTTGACCTACAAATAAGAAAAAAAAACAACAAATTTCAAGTAAAGATTAGACAAATAATGATCATATAAGGGACAAAAAAATTGATAAAATTAGTGTTTGACTAAATAAATGTTGAATGAATTTATTTTTTTACTTATCACGATATCAGAAACACGCGAAAATAAAATCTTATTAATACCTAGCCCGAATTTGGGGATATCACTCTGTAGATTTTGTCTAAACAAATGTTAGAACTAAACGTGTGAGATTGAGAAATATATGTGCCCAGACGTGAATGTAATTAATCAACAAAGTTGTCTTCCTCATTAAACTTTGCAAAACTACATAAGAAAATTAAGTGAATTTATTTTCAAATACCAACGTTAGTAATGAAGATAGGATTATATTCAAATTATATAAAATTCAAATAGGACACAGAATAGCTATTCTAAATATAAATTAGAATTGTACTGACCATATATAGCAGTTAATTAGATGTGGTTACTTACTTACTTTGTGTACAATTACTAATTAATTATAGTGTGTGTAGTAGTAATATCAATTAACTGTGCCTAAACTAACGTGGAGTTGTTAATTTTGTACTACTAATTTAGTTTACTTTCATCAAATATCACAACTATTAAAATTAATAATCTATAACAATTAATTAACCACTGCATGCAGTTGCAATATAGTTTAACAAAACCAAAACCAAAACCAAAATCAAAATCAAAATCAAACTTTTATGTACATTACATATTATTTTGTGTGTTTTTTATGTACAAATATTTTAAAAGGAAGATCAAGCATAGAGATTAAAAGATGTAGCTCGACTAGAGAAAGAGGGATATATAGAGAGAGAGACGTGGTGTTCTTTAAAGAGGAATTTTTGACGCTGGATATTATGCACAATAGGACTAAGTTGTTATTACACGTTTATTTAAGTGAAATATTCTTTACCCAAATCTAAAGTTATCATCAAGGAAATCAAAAATTAAGTATACAAAACTGACCGGATACGGGTATCATACCCGGTACGATACGAGTATGACACTACGGGATATCAAACTATATTTTAAAAAATAGGATATGGTACGCTTGGGTGTACGCCTAATAAATTGATAAGAGAGCGTTTGAGCCTCTATCAAAAATGTTTTTTTGAGAATGTTTTTTTAGCGCTTTTTTTTATAATTAAATGTTACTTTTAGTTAACACAACTTCTTAAAAGCCAGGACATCAACTAGTCCATTTTGAGAAGGATCTACTGCTTTTAGTAAATTGTTATTAAGTGAGAATAAACTAGCTATTTGTTTATTCCGCTATTTTACTTTTCAACAAATTAAAAAGAAAGAGATTTAAGAAAAACATAATTTAGAATTTAACTACAGCACCATTTTATTTTATTTTGGAAAAATAGTGAGTTATGTTAAAAAGTTGTTCAATTATTCAATGTGGTAATCCATCAAAAACAGCGGTTAAAGTCTTTCTAAAGGCGGTAATTTTGAACCGCCTCTGTTGTTTTGTTTGAAGGCGGTTGATTTCCGCTTCTAAAATAACTGTCTTGATTGCTAATAATTAAGGCGGTTTTGTTATCGCCTTTAAAAAAAAACGCCATAATTGAACCATTTCCTAGTAGTGACCAAACTTATCATAAGGTATTGTATAATACTCCTAAATTCTAATATTAGGAGAGTATATAATCTACACTTGAAATCTTCCAAACGTAAATCAGAGTCAGATAACAAGACTGTTTTCGATCTTTTGCACGAAAATGTGCAATGCGTACCTTTCTATTTATAAGAAAACTCTCTTACACCTTTCGCAACATTTCTTACAGGTCTGACCTGCACAAAGGGCAGGTAATTCGGCCTTCATCAAGCCAACCATCTAGACACTCTCGATGAAAGACGTGACAACAATTTGAGAGCTCTCGTATTTCATCACTTTCGTCGATACATCTTAAGCACACAACACATAATGTTGAACCAGTCTCGTCTCTTGATCCTCCTAATTTGACGACCAAATGGCCATAGTTAATGATTGGAAGTTGTTCCTTCACAGATGAAGCTATGAAATGGGAATCTACTTGTAAGTCTAGTTGATAAAATAGATTAAACTCTTCATTAGAGGATAGGTTATCTTCTCCAAGGAAATCATATGAGAACTTGAAAAGGATGAAAATGAGTTTGATTAGGGATATTATAAGTTTTATGTATTTAAAAATTGGGATTTTGATATTAAAAGGAAGGCCCATGACTCAAGATGATCAGGTGGATAAAGTGCTTAATTCCTTGAAAGGATTGTATTTTGTGAAGTAGTAATCAATGGTATATATATATATACTAGATGATTTTAAAGTTGGCAAAAGAGAATTTTAATTAGTTAGACAAGTAGTAGTTCCCATTAAACGAATACATTTCTTATTTGCACTTACCATAGTCATTGAGATAACTTGATTATAATGAGGAAGTTTACTTATATTGTTATTAATTTACCCTTCTTTTTAACCATGTTTTCTTCTTTTTATGAATTATCGTAACTTGAGCTACTCGTACAAGATAATAAACTATAGACTAATAATATTTTGTTAAAACAATTCAACGAGCCAGTTAGATTTGATAACACGTTATTCACGTTGGCCGCCTATTATGTACCATACGTTTTTTCAGATACAAATTCCATTTCGCATTTGAATACATTTCTTTACTCTCAAATATGCAGTGTAGTTAACATTATTCTTTTAAGGTTTATAATACAAAAAAAAAAAAAAAAAAAGATTTTCATGTATATATATACTCCTACTGGCTACTGTCCTACACAGATAAAAGATTATCAATATATCAATTTTTGTTTTGGCTCTGTATATAATCGATTTCCTGAATTAAAAGTAAGTTAAAGTGTTAATATCTAAAATGAACCTTATTTGATATTATTCATCTACACTAACAAAGTTTATTCTTCATATCATCGAGAGTCCATTAATCTAGGGTTAGGTATATTTAGAAATTATTGCTTTTTCTATATAACTGTGAGTCTGTCACCATATTAACTATTCGCGGTTCGGCTCGGTTTTTGAGTAAAATGCGGATCAAACCAATAAAAAACATTCGGTTCAGTTCAATTCGGTTTTGAAATACAAAATTATCGGAAGTCGGTTTGAACTTTAATGAATAAAAAATACAATATTCAAAATTATACTAGTTTCGTAAAGTTTTCGCTTATATTTCATTTCAAACTTTGAACCAAAAGAAAAATAACAAGTAAATTTACAAATGATTTAACAAAATATATTATAGATAATTTCAAATAACAAGCAAAACATCATATATCAACTTATTGAAATATATATAAAAATAATTATATATATTTTATATATAAATAAAAATAATCGGTTCGGTTCGGTTCGGTTCGGTTTGAAACCCACTAAAACCGCAAACTGAACCGATTAAATCGATTTATCAAATTTCAAACCGAATCAAACCAATTACTAATCGGTTTGATTCAATTTTTGATCAGTTCGGTTTGATTCGGTCAGTTTGATCCGGTTTATGTACACCTCTAATATTAACTAAAACTGTCTCAAGCAGTACAAGTAGGCATGTGTAAAGAAAAATAATTAAAACAAATCAGTCCTTCAAAGTAACAACAAGATCAACTATGAGCTATGAGCACTCGTATTAGTTCTCTTATATCACCAATTTACCTTAAATATGAGAATATTATTCTAAAATTGTATACGCGTCAGTTTTATTATCCATTACATTAAATATACATGAACTCACATATAAGGGATCAAGATGTTTTCTTATAATTAAAATAATAATTTTTTTCTCTTATTTTTCTTTTATTCTCTCTCGTTTATTTGTAATTTTCATGTATAAATTAATAAAATAACAAAAATATGAGTTGTATAGTTGTAATAGAGAAATTTATAAAAAAAACTGATAATTTATATAAAACAAAACGTTTTCTTTTAAGTTGTAAAAGTATACTTTTTACTTTAAATACGAGAAAATTTGTAATTTATTTAATGTGGTTGCTCTAGTAAATTAATTTGGATTGAAAAAAATTAATAGAAGTATATTAAAATATAGTAATATTTAGTTATGATAATAAATTTGATAACGAAGCTGAAAAATGTATAAAATTAAACTGTTACCCTAAAAATATAAAAGCGGAGCTAATTACCTTAAATATGAGGAAAAAGTGTAAGAAAACTGATACGTTTGCTCTTACAACCATAAGTGTCATCGCGATGCTCTTCCCGGGTAAGAGTTTCGAATTTCCTCTTTCATTCTCTCAATGGGTAAATACTCTTTCCAATTTTGTTTGAAACAGCTCATGGATGTTGCTAATTAAGTTCAGCCCGACTTAGGTTAATTTTGAATTTTATTAGGCGATACGCCTTTAAAATAAAATAGAAACAAAAACAACAAACTCATTCTGAATGCCAAATTGGTTTGGACATAATTATTCAGAAGTAATTATTGACTAAAATGGTCTAGCAGAAGCCAAATTGGAGTAATACTTTTATTACATCTGAACAGATAAGACTACAATTAGATCTTACATGAAATTTGGCATGAACTAAGAATATCTGAATGCCAAATAATTAAAATATGAAACACAAATAAGATTATAAGACTAAGAATATCTGAATACCAAAGGCCTTGGTCTCCTCTACAATTTGGATCAGAGTAGTCTTCTACATAGCAACTCTTAACAAATGAACATTGTATGCCCTGGCATTTCCACACATGAGCAAATAGCTTGCATTGGAAACCTGGACCAAGATCAAAACAAAATGTCACAAATTTTAAAACCAGTTCAGAAACAAGAACCTATTTCGGTATGTCAAATAAACTAAATCAGTATGATCTTTAATAAAATCTTTCTTTCAAAACGAGAATTAAATTTATAAAGACAGTTTATTCTTCACCATATAAACTCGGTATCGAGTCATGCAAATCCAAACTTGTCATAAATAGGAAAAAGGAAACTATCTAGAGTTCCATCTTCTTCAGTGAAGTAACTATAAGAAATTCAATCTGCATTTCATAAGAATCAACCATATGTGCAATCCTTTTTAATCTGCCATTTAAATTTGTCATTAGTTGCAACACTCTGTGATATCACATCTGCAGAGCCACTAGTTATTCCCATGAAGTACTTGTTTGGTTAGGGCGGCCTTGTTTGGTTAAGTACTTGTAGTCCGGGACTACAAATCCCATGAGTTTTGAAATGATGATAGTATTATTAGTCCGGATCACTAATTCGAATGTAGCGTCTGTTTACATTGGTGTTGCAAACAAACTATTTTATAAATTTACAATTTTACCCATCCTTCAAACAAAATTTACAACAACAAAACTAAATAGAAAAACATTGAACTCATGAAAAAATAACTGAAATTGGCAAGTTTTAACAATAGTATTTTATTTTATTTTGCAAGAAAACTTACATAAAAAGAAATATTTTAATCATTATTTTGCCAAAGAAAAAGGAAAGTTTTACATTATAAAAAAAACTAATTTCATTTCAGATTTTTGTGAATTGGAGATGAGGAAAAAGAAAAAAGAAGAAGAAGAGAGTAATTTGGAATGTAAATATTGTGATCAAATGGGTGTATGTATATATGTATGTATTCTCTGTAACTCGTTGTATATGAAATATGAATGTGTGTATGTAAGTATTGTAAAGGACAACTGAAAGGAAAATATGGTACACTTTTATAAAGAGTTCTTTACTAATTCGAATACCACCCTTACCCATGGGTTTGTATATACCCCAATATTGAGTATTTAAAGTCCCAGTGTCAGTGTCATTTATAGTCCAAAGCTAATAAGTTTGCCAAACAAGTATTCGTGGGCCCATGGGTATTTAGTATCCAATCCTACCCTCTTTATCCTGTTAACAAACAGGGCCTAGGGTTTTAATGATGTTTCGAATTTCCATCTCAATGGTATTTATGCATATCCATTATTGATAAAATGATGCAGAATTAAGTAAACCAGACTGGATATTGCTTAACAGACACCTAATCTAAAGCACTAATGCTTTGCTCCTCAGAAAACAATATGAGCAGAACCTCTGGCGTTTCAAATAGCAAATTTACCACTAAAGGAAATACAATTGAGCAATAAATAATTAGGAATAACAGAAGAATTCACATTAATATACACCAACACCTTTTTTAAGAAAAACAAACGTACATATCTGATAAGTTTTCATTTAGTGGCATACTTATGATAGCGAGATTATTAGATTCCAAGTCAGCAGTCCTGCATGATATACAGTATTCATATCTGAAATCAGTTGTTGAGTTGTATGGGCAATATGGCCATCAAAATTGAAAAGAGTTTGTTGAAGAGAATGCCAATCAACTCATCGGATACATGGTCATAAAAAATTTACTTAGTTCATTGAACAACACGCCAATCAAAACTCAGCTACTTGAAGTGTATGGCCATATAAAACACCACTGAACGGAAAACATATTTTTTATGTACTACTCCTACATAGGAATCAAGTCCAAAGTACGTCAATTAAATAGTAGTTACCTCAAACTCTGAGGAGCTGCAACTTGTTAGAATACGCAATTGAGATCCAATCGGGTAGAGAAGATGACCACTGAAGCTGATTAATCTCGGACCCGGCAGAGTAGACCGACATGGGGTCAATCCCGTTTGGCCCTGCCACCGTCGGGATCTCCCAGATCAGTGCTTGTGCATCGTCACCTGCCGAGCATATATGTCTACAGCTCTGTGGGGCCCATGCTATTGCGTTCACACTAGCCCTGTGTCTCTCCAGCTCAGCTACGGGCATTGTTGGCGCCCTAATGTCTAGAATTACAACCTTGTTGCTGTCCATTAAGATAGTAGCCATGTACCTGAGGTCAAACGTGTTATACCGCTAAATTTAACCTCATAGAATTTTAAATTTTTGGACTTTTTTCAGATATAGATCTGGCATGCGAATTGTAAAAAGATGAACCCATAATTACAAATGTGCTATTACTTACTAAGGTCTAGTACTATTAGATAATATTAAATTTGTACAGTAGATTATGAAAAAATTGATTGAGTAGTAAATCTACCTTTGTATCAATTCAATACACAATCAACGATTTTGTCTCCTCAGCTAACACGATTTTTAAACTTTGGATCTCAACTTAAACGATTATTCAATTTAAAGAGTGTATTTATGTCAAATCGTTAAACATTGGCATATAGTTTAGTTTACAAAATTGAAAACCCTTGTGCGGTTAAGGATACAAATTAGATGGCAGACTCAATGGACATCTACTTTTATACCTTCGAAAATTTGTAATCAAGTGTTGAAGCTTGAAATTAGTTAGTAAAAGTTTAGAATTCTGAACCTTAATAACCCTTGTCATAAATGAGGTTAAAAAACCTTCCATACATACTCTGGATATCGAAACAACCTGATTATTACCCAATGAACTCACAAATCTAAATGATTTAGATAAAAACTCATTGTTACATTCTTGTACGACGGTGTCTAGTACCTTAGGTCCTGTTTGTTCCAAGCTAATCTGAGCAAAGGAGTGTCTGGCTGTGGACTTTCGTATATGATTGTTGAGTGTTCTTTATCACGGAGATCAAAGATTCTCACCGATCCATCTGCAGAAACCGATGCAAAAACGCCCGCTTCACCCCATGCGATGTCATAAACCTGCATGGATTTCAGCAAATAAATTTAGGTACTCAAAGTTGTACCACTAAGTTGAATTATATAAGTTTCAAAACGGCATCAACAGAGAATAAAAAACCAAAACCTCGATTGCAAATAAATCAAAGTGTATCTTGTATTTTGAACAGATTAAAAAATATGAAACTGCTGGTCGCTAAAGAAAAAAAAACATAAGTTCGGACTGTGAAGCATAACGGCTATTCTTGTATAATTAGATGCTTTTTTGTGATCATTTGTCACAAGCAGCCATGTGACCTAGAAAGGTATCGAGATGTATTATGTATGATATATAATTACATTCCAACTTAAAATTTGTTTAGTTGCTCATTTTAAGCACAGCCTTTTCCTTATTTTCGGGTTAGAAGTTGGACTGCATTTGGTTGACCAAGCTCCATTGGTTTTTAGCCTGAAATAAATGAAGAGTTTCACACAATATGAATTTAGTTTTTCTCTCAGCTTTAAAGTTCAGAACTTCAGCAGCTTATTTTCTTAATAGCTGCAGCCAAACAAGGCTAATCTTAAAAGCATTCAAATTGTCGAATAAAAGGCCTACGGGGTTTGGGATATTTGAGTAGGTCCAATGTTGTTAGACATAGCTTCTTTGCATCAAGTCTAAGCCAGATTCATCAAGTTTTCTAGGTGGTTAGGAAAACTATAAGCTTTTCTACTTCTTAAACGAAAATATACAATAAAAAAAACCCTAAACAAATTCATTAGCTGAAACACGCATGGGCAAGAAAACGAGGGGGCCTTCCTAGTCGTAGGCAATGAGCTGTGTCTCAATGACCCCCCTCTCTCTCTCTCTCAACATACCACTAAACCTCGTCCCAATCAAATGAGGCCGGAAGCTTCGAGTTTTCGGCTCTTTACTTCTATAGAAGATGTGAGTTTTACGCTAAATTCATCTAGCATAAAGATCACTAGAAGCAATAGTACATAACATTTATCTACAAGACTAGATGTCAAGCATTGATCGAGCTTAAAAACATACAATTAAACAGCACATTTGCTTAAAAACCGTAAGCAAACAAGGTATCAGTTCAAATACAAACACAGATTCAGTCTTCTCATAAAAGAACGTAGCTTATTAGCTAAAATCTGCAACCAAACAACCCCTATACATATTCATTCGAGTTCAACCAATACAAAACATGTACACCAAACAATTAAGTACAAAACATGTACACCAAACAATTAAGTACAAAACATGTTCTTTAACCAAAATAAATCATTATTTTTCGAACAATCATTCAAACTACAGAAACTAACTAATCAAAGAAACACATAATCAAAAACAAGCAGAAACAATAACAATAACACTAATAATAATAAAAAAGAATAAGTGAAAAACCTCTTTATCGTGAGCAATGAGCTGGGTCTCGACAACCCCTCTGTCGACATCCCAGATGGTACAAGTCGTGTCTATGCTTGAAGTCCCGACCCTCCTGGGCTCAGCCTCGTTCCAGTCAAAAGAAGTCAAAGGCGCACAAAACTCACTCGTCTTACTATTGTTCAACACCGAAACCGGCTCCACACTCCCTTCACCCACCTGCAGCATACATTTCACTTGTTTAGATTTCATTTATTAGTCACCTAACAACTAATCCCGATAAATCCCCGCTTAATAATTTCGCAATCCGCTTAATCCCGCTAAACCCCTAGGCTCTTAGGTTTCGCCTACCGCCTAATTTCTGCCTAAACCCCTGCCTACTAATAAATGTACCTTTGCTATATGAGTTTTATATACATGTCAGGGTCCGTCTAACCCACTACACTATGCTAATGTTTTGAGCAATGTTATAAAAAGGCGCAAACTGAGTATGGATGGAAATAGCGCATCTAAAGACTAATCCCGCTTAACAATTTCGTAATCCACTTAATCGCTCCTAATCACCTAAGCTCTCAGGTTTCGCCTACCGTCCAAAACGACCGCCTGGAACTGCTTTTTTGAACAATGCCCCTACCTACTAATAAATGTTCGTTTTGATATATTATTTTTATATCCGGATCGAGGTCCGTCGAACCCACTAAGTTAATGTTTTAAATAATGTTATAAAAAGCAGAAAACGGGTTTTGAGCAAAAATAATTCACCTAACACATAATCGCCAAAACTCTTAGGCTCATTCTACTGACTAGTCTTCACCTAATTTCCGTCTAGTGATTTTTAAGAAAACTTTTAGACGGAAATAGGTTGGCTAATGCCTAATCCCGCCTAATCAGTCGGAGACTATCGGAGGGCCACTGCACCCCCCATCAGCCTGAAAATCGAATTTTATATTATTTGTTTTGACATGCATTTTTATTAGACTTTGTTGAAAATAATGATTTGTAACCCCCGTATTTTTATAACGTACACTCCCTAGCTTCACTACTACACCTAATTCTGCTTAATAACCGCGTAATCCTCCAAATAACATAAGCTCTTACGCTCCGCCTAGTGTCCCTTTTTAGAACAATTTAGAGGCAAAATCTTAAAAGAAAAATAACAATAATAATAATAACAATAAAGACGGGTTTTGGGCGGAACTTGCTCGCCTAACGCCTAATCCCTCCTATTAACCTCGTAATCCTGCCTAACCACCTAAGCTATTAGGTAATCTATTGAGCAATGTTATAAAAAAGTTTAAGTGTTGAGAGAAATTGCTCGTCTGTCCTAACACTTAATCCCGCCTAATTCTTCTTAATAACCACCTAAATCCGCTCAATAACCACTTAAATTCTGTTTAATAACTGCCTAATCCGTTAAAACACTTTTGAGGCAAAATCTTTTATAAAAAGAAGAAGAAGGGAAAACGGGTTTTGGGCGGAAATTACACGCCAAATTCCGCTTAATCCTCCCTAACCACTTAACCTCGCCTAATTCTGCTTAATACCTACTTACTTAAAACTCTGTTTAATAATCACTTAAATTATGTTTAATAACCACTTAACTTCCTCATAATAAATAATAACGGGGCTAAAGCTAGTAGGCTCCGTCTAATTTCCGCAAAGTTTCCTTTTTTTAATAATATACAATTTCAAGGCAAAATCAAAATAAAAAATAAAAAAACAAAAAAGACGGACCCGCCAGAGACGAAGGAAATCACCGGAGGAGGCGAGGAGATCAAAAGAGGAGGAGACGGGACGAAACATGAGTTTAGTAGGTGGGTAAGGATGATCAAAAGATAGATTAGGGTCGGGTATAAGGGTCATTGAAGTCGGGTCGAAACTAAGTATATCTATTTTGTTTGTATATTCTTCTATAAAAGATCCAACGGCTAATTTAGAAGATGATGACGTGGCGGTGGCGTATAGTGGGTAAGGTGACGTATACGTCGCCGATGACTTTTCCATACTCCGACTACTACTCGACGTCTCCATTTCTTTTATTTCCTTTTTTTTTACTCTCTCTCTCTCTCTCTATATATATATATATCTATCTGTGTATATTTATATTTATATATATAAAAGAGGAGTTATTTCCACCTAATTTTGTTGGTGAATACTATTATTACTTACACCTAATTCAGTAGATACTAATAAATATATTTCTATTTTATTTATAACTCCCTCCTGCTCTAATGTCACAATACCTGTCAAAAATTATCTACAAAATACACGGTTTTATATCTTTTCCTACCTTTGTTTTCTTCACTTTTTTCTTTTCAATAGCTTGATTTCTTAATTCTATTTTATTTTATGTTTGTTTCTTCATTTATTTATTTTTTGTAAAATATATTTTTATATATATATATATTTTTTTTAAAGTTAAAAAGCTAAAACCTGTAGACTTACTTTATTGCTACTGTTTGTTTTAGTACTTTTAAAAAGAAAGACAATATTGGTCAAAATTAACACCCAACAAAAATTGCAACATGGGTAAAAAAAAAAAAAAAAAAGAAAGAAATCAAGGTACAAAAACCGAAAAAATGAAAACGTGAAGTTATGAAAATATTTAAAACCCGAAAGTACAACCTTAGTTAGGTATGCCAATGCGCCGAGCCACCGAGCTTGTTTACTAAACCCCACCTAAAATTTTGTTTAGAGTTAGGTTGTTTGTAGACGATATTGAGTCTGTTCACGAGTCTGGTAGAACGCATTTTCTTACATGTTTAGCATCTTTTAGCAAAAAAAAAAAATGGTTTTTAGTTCGCTAAAAGTTATCCTAAGATAATTAATAATGCAAAAAATGTTGTGATTTTTATATTAGGCAAATTTTATTATATAAAGTAAATAGTATTTATCAATCATCCATATTATATTTTATAATTTTAACATATATATACATATTAAAAATACACATTTAAATAATTAAAGAGCCATAGTCTGAACACGGGCCTTAAAAAATTTGTTCAGACTTGGTTTTCATTAGTAAGTGAATAAACACGAATAGAGAATTTAACAAACCGAACATAAGTTTCTTCATGAACGATTCGGTTCATATACGGGCCTAAACTAAAATGGAAGTAAAAGAAACGGTCTATCCAAAGCTTTATGGCCAGTTCGTCGTAGTTCAAGAAAACTTCTCAAAGCTCCGGATATATACGGAGATTTTGTTCAAGTTTCTGGAAGCCTTGCCGAAAAGCTATTGGGAGCTTTGAGTAGCTTCATGGAACGAACGACATCCTAGTGGAGTTTCATTTGAGCTCGCCGAAGTTCTGGTCCTTCGTCACAACTTAGACGGCAACGGGTGGCGAGGAGTAGGTGGTTGGTGGTGTAGGGCGGTGAGAGTTGTGTGTGTTAAGAGTGGATTATAGTAAGTAAATAAGTTTTTTTTATCCAGTTAATATCTTAGTAATAGCTAGATTGTTATATTTAGTCATTCATTCCTTTTTAAATAAATCATAATACGTCATTGATCAGTTAATCAAAGCCGTGTAACATGCGCCAGACATATGCATACAAATGCACGCTAAATCTGAAATTTATTGGTTGACTGATTGTTAATTATGATTTAATTTTTGTGTACTAATTATTTAGACTTAGTTATGGAGATCTTTTTCTCAATTTTGTTTATTTCCAATCATCTAGCACTACACAAAAGTACCCAAATAGTGACGTTATTTTTTGTTACGATCTTATTAGCGACGGTTTTTGTGACGGATTTGTGACAGTTTAGTAAATTTGCGACAGATTTGTGACAGCTTTTTAAATTAACGACAAACTTGTGACAGCTTTTGACTCCCATTAAATCAAAATTATTATTTTGTAGTGTGGTACGGATAGCAGGCTTTAATCTTTCAATTTCATGAAATAGAAAATCCCGACTGTGAAATTTACAACCCTGAAAAAACTAGACAAAATTACTAATTTTCCTGTTTTATGTTATTTTTAAAAACTTATGTATATATATTTCAAGGAACACTTGAGTTCTACTTGAAAATTTTATTTTTCTTGTCGGCCGGTAGAGGAAAGAAAGTGAAGAAGAATAAATGGTAAATTTATTTTTGGATTGTAAAAAAACTAAAGTCTATTTAATCGGTTCAAATTTCCTCAAATTCGTATCGTCACGTTTTTCGTCAGATTATCGGGTTTTTTTATACTTCGTAATTTTTTTTTGTAAATCAACGTACTGTTTTGTTTCTAAATTGTTTATATAAAAAATCTATAAAATTCGACCTTATATATATATATTTGCTATTTATTAATATTGTCAAACAATTAAACATAAAAAAAGTATATAAAAAGTCAAAATTTACAGTTTATTTTTAACAAATGTTTTATAAATAAAATAATAATCTAATTTACAAGGGAAAAAACATTAAGAATACATATGAAAAAACGAAAGATCTAACGAAAACTTGACAACCGGAAACTTATTCTCCGTTTAATATATACTTGTCCACATGCCATTTACCGTCAAATGACAGACAGTGTAACGGGTTCACATTATATCCAGTTAGGATAACTGTTTTTAGAAAAAAGAGAACAGTCGGAGCCCACAATTCCCCATTGGTATCTTATTTTCCACAGATACTTGCATCTCCTTAAATATAAGTAGATTGTAGAGACTATCATCATGCACCTTCTAAGAAATAACTCGTTTTATCTTACAAAACCTGTCACACCACAAAGTCTACTACCCTTGTTTTTTTTTTTCTCTTCTATTGTCCCTCCCTCCTATTAATTTATTGTTCTTTCAGTCGGAAAATGGACACCAAGGTGATATCAAGCGGAATCCGGTATTCGTCATTGCCAGAGAGTTATATTCGGACCGAATCGGAGAGACCAAATTTATCTCAGGTTGAAAATTGTGAAGGTGTGCCAATAATTGACTTGGGCAGTGGTGATAGAGCCTCAATTGTTCAACAAATCAGGGATGCTTGTACATTCTATGGTTTTTTCCAGGTCTTATCACCATTACTCTTTTTTTTTTTCTAGTTGTTGTATTTACTTTTTTAAGAATAAGAATACAATATATCATGTATACATACAGACAGTTAAAAGTTATCAGCTCGACCTTATTTTTTCTTCTAGTAAAATATAGTGATTAAGTTTTGTCACTTAAATTTTCTGCACACATAAATTTACAGGTCCATCGTTACTATCACTGGCTTGTTTAGTAGAGCTATATATATATATATTAAGATCATTTTTCTTTTTCCTTTTTTATCAGTTTTTAAAAGAAAAAGGAAGTCATTATTTCCATTTTTGAGGTTTTAAACCAAAAACCTTGAAAGTTCAAAACATGACTAATAGTAGTAATTCAGTTTTTTCTTAAAAAGGAAACAAAAAATAAATATAAATATATTTTATGTAATTTGAATAAGGGTTGTTGTGTTTTTATATTTTTGGTGATGTGAAGGTGATAAATCATGGTGTGTCAATGGAAGCAGTTGATGAAATGCTAAGAGTAGCAAATGAGTTTTTTTCATTACCATTGGAAGAGAAATTGAAATTGTACTCAGATGACCCTTCAAAGACTATGAGATTATCAACAAGTTTTAATGTGAAAAAAGAAAAAGTACATAATTGGAGAGATTATTTGAGACTTCATTGCCATCCTTTGGAGCAGTATGTGCCAGAGTGGCCTTCTAATCCCTCTTCATTCAAGTCAGTCTAACCATCCTTTTCCCTTTCTTTCTTTCTAATTTATCTTACTATCATTACAAAATAATAATAATGTTTGATTTACTGAGAGTCAAAACCTGTTACAAACCTGTCGCTAATTTAAAAACTTGTCACAAATCTTTCGTAAATTGACTAAACCGTCACAAATCCGTCACAAAAACCGTCACTAATCCAGGATATTTGAGTATTTTTTTTTTTTTACAGTGTATTACATACTCCTATTTTATATCAAACCTTTTTACTCCTCCTTAGCATTTTGTTCCACTCACTTTTATAACTGTGTTAATTTAAAAAATGTTATCTTATTTATTCTCTTTTTCTAGAAGCTCCTTTCCTGTCCTCACTTTTTAACATTATATTTTAAAAGATTAAAAATATATACTACTCCCTTCTTTCCCATTTACTACATGCGTTCATAATTAATTGTGTATTACGAAACTATGTGCAATTTTGATCGGTCAATAACTTATATTAAAATTGTCGGAATGAAAATTTTCAAATGTTAATTATATAGTTCAAACATTAAATTATACTCTATTCATTCCTAATTAATTGTCCTCTACGAAATTACGTGTAATTTTAACCGTTTTATAACATATATCAAAATTATCGAAATGAAAAATTTAAAAACTAAATCATATAATTTAATGTTTGTACTATATGATTAACTTTTGAAAATTTTTATTCCGACAATTTTGATATAAGTTATTGGCCGGTTAAAATTACATGTAGATTCGTAGTTGACAATTAATTGGGAACGGATGGGGTGTGATTTAGTTTTGAAAATTATCATTTCGACAATTTTGATACGTGTTATAAGCCGGTGAAAATTATACGTAATTGATTAGATGACAATTAATTGGGAACGGATGCCTATAAAAATTAAATAGCAACCCAGTCAATTAAAAATTCCACAGAAAGGTGTGCGCA